>QVNW01001109.1:0-25591 GCA_014825475.1 Pseudomyrmex flavicornis
TAAAAAAATAGTTTGAACCTGCAGAGCGATACCGATTTGTTGGATAGTAGTTATTTATCTCTTATCGGTAATTCGGAAGAGTAATTGAACATTGAGCATGCCGTTTTAGAATTTGAATCTTTTGTTATAACTCTCAATCCTGATTTGACTTGTGAAGGTAACAGCACTTAAGCATTTGATTTATCATCTCTGTTTTATTTTATTTTATTTTTTTTTTACTTTTATCAACGTGACTTGAGTTCAGTGACAGTTACCTCAGGACCATTTTCTTCAATTTTTATTCATTAAGTATGTATAATGTTGACACTGTTTTTTGTAATCTTTTCAATTTTATATCATTGATTTGTTTATTGTACTTTAGAATCACATTGATAAGGACCGAATCCCCGATCGAAAACTTATGTGTATTGTATACAGCCAATTTCAATAAAGTTGCAACACACCAACAGCAGTGTCAGTCGCTCCCATCAGCCTTGTTTTTACATTATTTTATCTTGGATATTGGAACTTCATACTACAGTTACGTCATAGAAAAATTCTGAACAAAATTTATGTAGTATCTTTAAACCTAATCTACTCTACTTTACAGATCAACTACATTTTGGAAAAAATTAATTTTTTAAAATAATTTTTTAATATAAACGAAGTAACTCGAATAAAATCGTCATTCCCTACGTATAATCTCATAACTTCAAAACGCACATTTTAGAGAACAGTTTAAAAGTTTAAAACTTTATGTTTAGTTAAGAGATTCTTTCGGTTTTCAATTTTTAACTTACTTATAAATATTTTCTTTTTAATATTTGGTGACCAAAAGAACATGATTTTCTAAGTGTCATTATGCAATAAACTGAAAATCCTTTATGTGACACTTATGTAATTTTACGTAGGGAGTGACAAAATGTAGTATTTAAAAAAATCGTAACTTTCCAAGAAATTGATCGGAGTAAAAAAAGTTCTTAAATTGAAGACAAAGGTTGCAGCTTTTATAAACAAATTATGTTATTGCATTTTATTAAATTTAAACGCTTAATTTTTTAACATGAAAAACGCGTTTTTTACATTTGTGAATGCTGGCGTTTTTAAAGTAAAAACTAAGTGTTTTTATTTTAAACATTTTTATTTAAAATAATGGTAACATTAAATCATAACAAAATAGTCAATCTGTTCTTACGGTCGAAGCACCCGAGTTAGCTCATCGGAAGAGCGCTGCTCTATTTTGAAACTTATGAAAACAAATTTTTAATTAAAAATATCATGACCACACTTTAAATTGAGCAAAATTATGTAAAAATTAAATAAAAAAACAAAAAACTTTTATTTACTTGTAAGAAAAGTATATATAGTTTGCAAACCAGAGTCGTTCGTGTCTGGTCGAAATTTCGTCTTATCACTATGGCTGTCGTATTGGAGACCTAAAATTTGGCCGTCATATTCGCCGCCTACAACTTTTTTAGGGCGGGGCGAGTTCCTCTCCCTTCTTTTGTCTGTAAATTATAAACGCAAATAAATTTTGCGCACACTAATGCAACCGCAGTTTGCAACGTAAGGGTTAATTTTCCTTTTTAAAATACTTGTATTTTTGGATAACATTGTGTTTGCATTACGAGCGTCTATTTTTGTCGAATTTTATTGTAGCGAGTTGTAGACATTTTTCTAAGAAAGAATCTACCTGCATTTTATCATATTCCGCGCAACCGTTTTAAGACAAATTAAAAACTTCGTGTCAACGGAGTTTTCGCTGGCGCGAATCGTATACGCGCGCTAAGGCGAAGTGCATGCCACAATCGCGCTTCATTCAGCGATTAGCGTCAGAGTACTTTCTGTTTCTCACGACATTGATGTTACTAGGCGAACGCACTACTCATCGCTGTGCTTGCCACTGTTTGACAGTTTGACCGCCACGTTAGCCGGATGAGAATCGCGACACGCACAACAAACGTTGTGCCTTGTTTTTCCTTCGAGACCCCGACCTTTTGAAAAAAAAGAAAAACTCGAAAACAATAAGATATTGTTATCGTATTGTTATCAAGTGATCATCTCCCGATTGTTCGTTTTAAGAACGCGTCTTAAGAACTTTCCACGTAAAGAAAAACCGCCCTCTTTTATCCGTGACCGTGAAAACCTATACAGAATACGATAGCAACGCGGAGTTCACAAACCCAACTCGGATTCTCCGGGGCGATGCCGACAGTGCCAATCGATGAAACTGTCTACCGTGGCTGCTGTCGTGCGCCGTCTCCACTCCCCTAGCTGGCGTACTTTGAAATCCTCACTTTGCATCTGTATGTTTACAAGCGCGCTAGCCATTCATACGTTGTGAATAAAAGCGCGCGTATATGTGTGTCAATAACGTGCCACTTGTTATTAAAGAACGGAAGAGATTCACTTTTCGGCAGTGAAATCCGAAGTTTTAAACAGTTGCATAAGCGCGGATACTTGTCCGAAATGGCGTCAAAGATCCTAAGGTTTAACCTTTCGTCAGCGGTTTCAGAATTATTATTGATTCGTAGCAATAGTTTTACTTCTTACAAAAGTTGTTTTTAATGCGGCTAATTGAAAGACCAAATATATAGGTAAAAAATGACTGTCGAATATGCACTTAAATAATTTAAACTAAAAATCAAATTGGTCAATAAGAGCCAACGCAGGATGTTTTTGCGGAAAGAATGAATAAATATATATATTTAAATTTTTCAGGCACGTTTGGCACGTGCCGAAGATTTCAGGTTCGACTCCTGGCCGAGTTTTTTTTCGCAATATTAATTTATTAATTTAGATAGGGAGGTAAAACAGGGATTTCTCATATACGCGATGCAAATCCAGCATCCTATATGAATTACGATTTGAATTGAAAATTCCAATTCAAATTCAGTGGTATAATTTACACTGAAAAATTTAAATGTATATATATATATATATATATATATACATACATATATTTATTCATTCTTTCCGCAAAAACATCCTACGGCTCTTATTGACCAATTTGATTCTTAGTTTAACTTTCAAGAGCCTTGTCTCTTTGTTTAAACAATTTAGTTGGACTTCTGATAGTTTTCTGATATTCTTTTGGTTGCGTTTATTGTCTCACATAATTCGAGAACAATCAAGTTTTTCTACGGCTATCGAGCCGCTTACGAATTTGGTACTTATGTATGTACAGTTCGTATCTATGTATACGTCCCTGGCCAGTCGCGTCACCGCTCGATACGATACGCGCATCCAAGGTTCGTTAGCCGTCACGGTCGCACGGAAAAGAAAAGAAAGAGAGAAGAAAAGAAAGAAAAAGAGAGAGAAAGAGAAAGAGAGCAGTTGCAGTTTGCGTGTGAGTACGATGATTGCTGAAACGTTTTTCTAGAACACGAATATAGACAGCGATTCACGTGGACACGGTGAACGCATAGGTGCCTTCACCGTTGTCTGCCATTGCTGCTGCAGTTTATCGGTCGATACAGACTGTACAATGTATGATGCACGTGTAGACGCGTGGCGAGAAAAAAAGACGAAGAGAAGAGTCTCGTCATTAAACGCGATTGTCTAAGTTAATTGACAGCCGCGCGATCTTGTTAGCTAGTGTGCGGTCTCGTTCTATAGAGTGTAGACCACATCTACGATAACGCGTCGTCGCGGAAGACTTAGACTGCGATATTCATAGTCAGATCTTATATTTAAGATTGCCTCAAGTTCATCTTTTGATGTTCCGTAGTCAATGAAATGATTTGTCAATGAAACAATATCTTAAGCTTTCAAAGTCAGACCTCAAAAATGACCTACAAGTTGGCGAGATCTGTGAGGCCCACGCGACTTTAAAATTGATTACCTCCACAAAAAATTAATATTTTTTCAATTTCTTTTTTTTTTGGTATCAAAGGTTTAAACAATTCTGCGTCGATAAAAAAACAAATTTAAAAAATCTCCACTAGTTTCGAAGATATAAGCGTTAAAGAAAAACCTGACAATTCTTTTTGAAAGAAATAACTTGATTTAAAGATTCATAATTTTTTATTATTAAGATTATAAAATTTCAACGCAGTTTTATAGGGAATTGTTTGTATTTTCAAAGACAATATTGTCTCCTATAATTTTATAATTAAAAACATTTTACAATGGAGTTTTGGGACATTTTTCGAAAAATGCATTTTTCTAGCGTCAACTTTGACATTCAATATTTTAATAATAAATCAAATTTTGACATATTCTTTGTTGTACTACAAAAGTTAAACGATTCTGCGTTGATAAAAAAAACAGATTTAAAAAAATCTCCAGTTTCGAAGATATAAGCGTTTAAAGAAAAAACAATTTTTTGCAAATATCTCACGGCAACTTTCGTAGCCGTAAATCGCATACTCTGCGCGCCATAAATCGCTGTAAATGTACATATCTTTTGACAAAATTATGAAAACATCAATTATTTGATATATTAGAAGTGCTCAAACTGAAAAAAAAATTTAGGCTGTGGTACGGTATGACCCGCTCAAAGTTCAGGAATGACACTGCACACGATGAAAGACTATTACATGAAGAACATATATGTCAAGTTTTTAACTGCGGCATATTGAAGATAGTGGAGATATAAGGGCAAAAACATGTTTAAAAAAAAGAGTTTTTCATGATTATCTCTGAAGTATTCACATTATGAAAAGTTTTCAAACAAAAAATGTAGGAAATTAAAGTTTCTACAAAAAAGGATAACCTTTTAACCTTTATTCACGTAACTTCAACCACTTTCATGTTAAAACGCTGAGATAAAGTTGTACATTAACTACTGCCTCTTTGATTTTTGAAACTTAATATCTGTATCTGTACGTTGTTTTGCTGAAACCGAATGTGAAAGACTTTTTTGTCGGCCGGACATATTCAAGCCGCTATCTTGGAAAAACATGTAAAAAAGCGTTTTTTACGATTAACTGGCGGGGGGAGAATGCAATGGAGCAAAGCTCCCCTCGCGGGAGCTCTTTCTGCTTACATACTTACAACGCGAACATAAAAATACTTTTTTTTCTAAAAAAAAAAACAAAAATACTTTTTTTATTAAAAAAGCAAAAAAAATTTTTTAGTAACATGCAAAGATGTTTTTTGGGTTTGAACCGCGTTAGTGTCATTCTTATACCGACGTGAACATTTCAGCTCACTTCATCAGGGTTTTTTATTTTTTTTGTTTTTTATGTTTATGTTGTAAGTGTGTAGGCAAAGGAGGACTTCTCTCCGCAAGGAAAGTCTTTTTTGCACCCTCTTACCTGGATGATCGTAAAAACGCTTTTTTTTTTTTACATGTTTTTTCAAGATGGCGGCTTGAATATGTCCGGCCGACAAACAATTCTTTCACATTCGTTTTCAGCTAAAAATACATAAAGACCACCAAGTTTCACAAAGATTGAAGAGGAAGTAGCTAATGTTCAACTTTATCCCGTTCTCAGCGTTCTACCATGAAAACGGTTGAAGTTATGTGAATAAAGGTTATAACCTTTTTTGTGGAAACTTTAATCTCCTACATTTTTTGTTTGAAAACTGTTTTCATAATGTGAATAATTTTGGAGATAATCGTGAAAAACTCTTTTTTTTACATGTTTTGCTCCTTATATCTCCAATATCTTCAATATGCCGCAGTTAAAACTTAACATATATTCCTCATAATAGTCTTTTTATTATGTGCAGTGTTACTCCTGAACTTTGAGTCATACCGTACCATATCCAAAATTTACTTACTTTGAGTCTCTTAGAGACCCTTTTTCACACTTCACAATTAAATATTTGCATTGAACAAATGATGCTCTCAACAACCTCTACCGTTGTCTATTCTTCTAATAATGTAAGAACTCTTCAAACTTTTTTTTAGTAAAGTTTTTCTGAAATTATCATTCGTATATTTATCATCGACTGGCACATGGTTAGTACTCTAGGTACTCATTGAAAATATCGATTATTATAAAGATGCCAAGAATCTCGATACTTTATAAAAGTATTTGTTTGAAACATCACAATTTCTTAATTCAGAAATAATAGTCAAGACAGTTTGTCGCGCGTGCACTTACACATACAGACATACACACATTAAACCACATTACTTACACACACAAATGTCATATAATTTATAATACGTGGAAAAGTTCATTTTAAATATGAAAAATATTAATAATCTCTCTCTCTCTGTGTAAGTTGACTTAGAAACTACTTGAAGAATTTTCTCACCAAAGAAAATGGTAGAAATCGCGCCTTAAGCGTTCTTTCATTACTTGAGTAGTACTAGCGCATTAGTGTAAAGTATCACTTCGGTGCCTAATCCATTTCGATGACTCGCCACTGTCAGGTAAGTTCTGTCAGTATATCTCGGCGACCTAGTTTCCTTATTAGCTTTATGTCGCTTTTCTCCTTGCGAAAAGATTGAATGCCGAAGTTTCTCCGAGCGTCGTTGTCGTCGAGCTCATCACTCGTCTCATTAAATTCTGCCGTTTGCATGATAATCAATAAGGAGTTTATCGACCAGTAGTTCATTCGACTATATGTATGTCGGTTGAATCTACGGATTCAATTAAACGGAACTAAAAATCGTTGTTATGGCACTTATGGCGCCTTTTGCGTGGCTGAAACAGTCATAATTTTCTTGCCTATCTCGAATAATTGTATAACATCGGAAACAATACTAAAGTTTAATTAATATAAGATAGAGTAACACATAAAATATTTATCTTATTATAAGGTTAATTATTTTTGTATTGTAACTAAATTCTTTGGCATGTTATAAATTTTAAAGAGATTAATTTATAATGAATTTGATGCAAGCTAGATTATTGGTATTTATACATGTACTGTACTGTAAGAAAGATATAAGACTATATTTATTATTAGACAAAATATATAAATGTTTACTCCAAATCGAAGCAGACAAAGTACAAGTACGATTTAAAAGTTTCTTGATATTCACGTAGTCTAACAAATAATAACAATTGTAAGTGCCCTGTGCAATGTTCTTTGATTCTTTTTCGAGCAGGATTACTTTCTCGTGATTTTACATATCGATAGATGAGCAAAACACGTTATCGTAATATATCTTGTACCGACAATTATGTTTTATCCAGCCGTGCTTTATCATAGTCGGCAATTTGAGATCCCGTCATCGTCTCGTACCGTTATATGCACTTGAGTACGCAAGCCTTGTATGCGTGCATATACACATGCACGCGCACACACAAACACATGCACGTGCACGCGCGCGCGCGCGCGCGCACACACACACACACACACACACACACATATATATATATATACTTTGTATACGCCTACAAAAAAAAAATTTCAACAAAGTAGAGACCTAAGGACGTAAGTAAGCTCCCGCTGTTTCGTTGCATACTCGACCTCTTTCGAACTCCCTATATACAGGCATATACGATCGGCTACTATATAAGGACCTATTCACAGAGTCTTGCCGATGCTGCCCACTACTGTTTGAACATATCTCTCTCGCGATTCCAGGACCGTATATCGCGAGTTTGAAACTCGGAGACTTTGAACAACAAAAAGAAATCTCTCTTTTATTTAATCTAGAGATATCAGATTCTGTTTCATAGCAATTTTCTTCTATTCTTATACGTATACATTTCATTACATACAATTAAACCTGAAATTGAAATTATAATAGAAGTTTAATAGAGTTTTATAAATGTTTTCAAGAATTTTTAAAAAATTTTTATTGCTGCAGGACATTGTCTTTCTCTTTTCGTTTTTACGAAGCTGTTTTTAGTGAGAAACAAATATTGAAAAAAAGCAGTTGTTGTTGTTTGAAATTGATGATCGTGTCACATTCACACATGCCGCGATACTGATAGCATAATATCCATCATTTCTCTGTGATTTCATCTAAGTGGAATGCAGACCTTTTCGTCTCTCTTTTGTTTACTTACTCGCGAGTTTTATATTTGCAACTGGACTGTGTCATTATTTGCTTTTCGATGAACTTTCATCGTGACTGCAATAATACACTGCACAAAAGAATTGCATTCTCAATTAAAAATAATTTATAGTTTCATTTTTTAAATAATAGTTGAAGATAATTGATACCATAATAAATACAAATTTTGAAAAAATTGATTCAATAGGTTGTTAGAAGTGCGTTGTTATACACGCATCGAAAATAATCGATTTCATCGTGAAACGCAGAACAATTTGATTAAAAAAAAACTATGTAAGAGTTAAACGTTGATCAAGTATTAATCGCCCACGTATGTACGATAATTAGAACTGCGTTCTTTTTTTCTGTTGTGTCGGATAAAGTCTACTTGAGTGCGAACAAAATCGTAAATGCCGGACATGAGTTGGAAGGAAGGGGATGAGTAAAAAGAATGAATCATTGACAATTTAGCATATAAATGCTCTGCGTGTATTGAATTTAGTATATAAAATAATATATGTATATTTATAGATGTATAAGCGTGACGCAGAATAACGATGCCAACGGCTTCGTGTCACTACCTAAGTATTTGTTGAGCAAAGCCGGGCACAATCTGTTGCCAGATTTGATTTTTGTTTTCTATACAAAGAATTTATTTATTACTTGTCTACCAAGCAAACGTAAATACTTAAATAATTTGTATGCTGTTTCATAATATTATATCGCGCATATTAAAGGATATGCAGAAATATTTTTTCTATATGCTACAATTTTAACATTGATAAAAGTTTAAGTCGCCGTGTTTTGTAGAAGAAGCAGAAAAGTGTGTACATATGTATGTGTATATTAAAAGGAAATGGAGACCGGAAGTTAAGCCACTGCTGTTTCCGCTGCTCTGACACATAAATTTGCTTGTTAGTTTGCAGATAAATTAGTTTCTTTACTTAATTAATTCTTACTCTTTTTGTAAATCTCGATATTATCCTGTTTCTATTAAAAAATTATAGTTTCCAAAAAATTTTTTCTTACATCATTTATTTACAGCTATAAAGTGTTTTACTGTTCTTATAAATAACTAAATGTGTTACAATGAATTTGAGATTTTAGAAAGTATGGGTCTCTTTGAGATTGAAGAAATCTAGATTATAAAATTAAAAAATTCCAAGAGACATTGTAGTTTTAAATGATTGAATTCGCAAAACTCCTGTCGCGCGTTCGACAAACATTAATACTCATAAATAAAATTCCGTTGCATTTTGCTGCGCAGTTCCGACATTGCTGTCGATAGCTTCGTTAGCATTCACACTCGCTTTTGTCTACGCTGGCGTGATTCAACAAAGAAACGAGTACTTTGCTGACAATTGAAAATACAATCGTTGCCTCGCCAGTACATTTTTGTTAACCAATACTGCATTTTGTGCTTTTTATGTATCTTACAAAATGATTTTGTATAACACGTGTGAGATATTGCACATTTTGATGCCTGCTATCTTCTAAAAACTAAATTGATCAGCTGTACATAGAGACAGCTTATCAGTGTATATTTTCTGAGAAAACATGTCGTCATACATCACAAAAATATATCTTCTATTATTATGTAGAGGGGAAAAAATGAAATATTTTTGTTAAGAAATAAAAGAGTTATATTGATGAGTTACTCATTATAATATTGATATCAATTACCTTTAGTATATGTAAGATTAATATGTATAGTTCAAATGATAACCTAACCTATCCTTAATCTCTAAATTTATAAGATTTTTTAAGTAAACACTTTTTAAAATTACTACATATTTTTATATTTTATTTATATATTATTAGTATATATTTAAAAAGAATATTACATATATACTATTATGACTGATTAATAATTAATTCTTAATAATTATAATTCTACAGATCAAGGAATTCAAGACTGAACTATGTCGAGTCCGTCATTGAAGGACCTACCTAAAGTAGCCCTAGACCTCAAAAGCGAGCTGGAAGGTTTCAATCATGGGTGTATGAAAAAAGCCGCTACTGCCGAAAAGAATGTTCTACCTTCCGCTGAAGGTAAACAAAATGTTACAAAAGTATATTTTAGTATATATTTAACGTCGTTATATACATTAATGTATATAATGAGTGTTTGGCTTTTATTTATTTGATCAGATTACGTTTACGTGTTTTAATCTATTTACTACATGGTTATATTAATTAATTAAAAATAAATATTTGCTGTAAAACTAAATATCTTTCGTATGATTTGTTGAATTTTTATTGAAATCTGATTTTATATGCGATTTAGAATATATTTGTTATTAAACACACATGATTACGCAAATTTTGATTTCAATAAAATACTTCCAATATATGCGCGCGCGCGCGCGCGTGTGTTTGTTAATAAACGTTACGCTTATAATGAAAGGCTTATAATGAAAGATTAGCAAGTTGGCGTTAAATTGTGAATATAAGAAAAATAACTGAGCTTCCTGGTACAAAATGCTCAAAGTAACAAGGAGAAAATACGATTGATTTACTTACCGATTTTGACAAACTTTAATAGAAGTTATCTAAAGTCTAAAATATCAGATGAATGTTCTGAATTTCCGATATATCTTACAAATGTGCTTTGTCAAACACTAATTGATATGTTGGTAAATACTTTTATTTCCACACAAAAGGCACAGAAACTTTTGGTGTTCTCAGGTCGCTTCGTGACATACAGTGTAGTACAGACGTAGTCTGTCGCTTATATACAGTAGACTCTCGCTATAGATCCGCTTTTTTCTCCACGTGTACTTTCACGCACGCGCGGAGTCGTGAGGAGCGGCGGCTTTACTCTGCCGCTCCCCACCATGCTCAGTAGTCTCGTGCATCGTGTCTGATCATGCCTGATCGAAAGCGTAGAGAGGGCCCTTGCTATAGATCCGTTTTCGAGAATTTTCCCCTCCCACAGCGGATCTATATCGAGAGTCTACTGTACTTTTGTTTTTAATAACTTAACTTTATTTCGTGTTTCCTTTCCTTACAAAAGTGCATAGAAACGTACGTCTATTTTATTTTAAATTCAAAAAGTATAAATTCAAGAACACACAAAAAACTCAAAGAGTAAGATTTAAGAAATCTAATTAATCATAGGCCAATACTTTGAGGACAGCATTCTTTTACACGTAGCATATATTTGAGAGAATGCTGAACTGTGATTGATTTATTTGTTTAATGCTAAAGTTTTCTTATATGTTTCTAAACAACGCAAATGACTTTGTGTTTTTTGTGCCTATTAGTGACGTTCCTACTGAATCATACATATAAAAGAAGTTTTAATTGATTCCCCTCAGGGTTACAATATTTTTCTACATTCCACTTCTTTATCCAATCAAGCTGATTTGAAGGCCCGATTTAGTTCGCTTTTTATCGATAAATTTGACTTTAAATTTGACTAGAGATCGGCCGACGACGTCCCTACTGTTAAATTGAATTTGACGTTCAAATATCGAGAAGCATTTAGAGTTGCACAAAATTAAATAGTATAAATTGGTTGATTCTTTTTTTAGAAGATTGAATTGATTGATTCTTTTATGTTTTATGTGTTATGCTTTATGCAAAAGTTCTGTTCCTTAAGATCTATTGCACACAAAATATGCATAGCTGCATGTGCATAGCATAATTATCATTTCAACCATAAGAGCATCTAGCATGGCTTTATGTTATGCTCTGTAAGAAAAGCGTGTGCAAGGCTATTCCAGCAATGTGCAAGATGTTTGTGTACAGATATGTTTATTGAAAATTAATGTAGAATATCCAGTTTCGGTCCTATATTGGAAGTACCAGTTTACCTTCTTCAGTGGATAATCTGTACAGTATAATATAAAAGTAAAAAAAACAATATAAATAGACATGATGTGTAAAAGAAAGAACGCTTTGAAGAGTGAAATACAAAAAAATAGTTTTACCAATTAGTAGACCAAGTTGTGCATCGCTATGTAGTCCGGAAAATAAAGCTGAATAGAAGTTAATAGAATTGTCAAGAACTAAATATATACATGTTATGTCGTCAACAAAACTCAGCAATGTGCAACAGACTTAACAGATGATGTGTATTTATATACAGTTATCCTCAACGCAAACTCTGTTTATAAAATCGAGATTGAGAAACAAACTAGGTAAACAAATACATGAAAACGTATAGATTTAAAATTTATTTTGACATCAAATTACAAGAAAACTCCATTAACATAATGACAGACACAGACAAATTAAAACCTTACTTCTCATTTCTAGAAATTTACAAATTAAAATAAACTGAGAATGTGACCTTACAGTCTTTTTGAGTCTACGGATGAAAGTGATATGAAAAAATTATTAATCGTTAATAATTAATTCTTAATGAGACGTTTCGATCATTCTTTTATTTTTGATCATCAACTTGTAAATTTTAAAAAGACAAACAACTAACCCATGTCAACAAGTAAGAGGAGTCAAAACCGATAAACAGAGAAGTAAAAGTAAGAAACAATCTCCATCCTGCATTGATTGGTGTTTAATTAGCTGGTAAACCAAAAACATCGACTCTTCTCACCACAACACATGACAGTAATTGTCAACAGGAACACAACCATCTTGCACGAAGAACGAATCACAAAATGTTTTGACTCCTCTTACTTGTTGACATGCGTTAGTTGTTTGTCTTTTTAAAATTTACAAGTTGGCTGATGATGATCAAAAATAAAAGAATGATCGAAACGTCTTATTAATCTTATTAAGAATACAATTAATAATTTTTTCATATCACTTGCATCCGTGGACTCAAAAAGGTCACATTCTCAATTGTTTAATCATTTTAAGGCCTGATTTACTTAATTTAAATCAAAATAAGTTTCAATCTATACGTTTTTATGTATTTTTTATCTGGTTTGTTTCTCAATCTCGATTTTATAAACAGAGTTTGCGTTGGGGATATAACTGTATATAAACACACACCATCTGTTAAAGTTGCACATCGTTGAATTTCATTGACGACATAACATGTACATATTTAGTTCTTGACAATTTTATTGACTATTCAGCTTTATTTTCCGGACTACATAGCGATGCACAACCTGATCTACTGATTATAAGATAATTTTTCTGTAATTTTTCACTCTTCAAAGCGTTTTGTTTTTACACATCATGTTTTTCTATATTGTATTTTTTACCTTTATATTGCACTGTACAGATTATCCACTGAAGAAAAATATAGAACCGAATATAGAACCGAAACGTCTGGATAGTAATGTTCAATAAACATATTTTATGCTAGATGCTCTAAGAGCCATCGCACACAAAATCGCATAACTTAGTTTGAATGGTCATATGCATAACATAAGACCGTTTGGATTAATAAACAACTATACTGGGTTCCACTCGAGAAAAAAGACCGAATGAGTGAAAACTTGTCCGTTTCCCATCTTCCCTACAGCCTCTTCACTTTATAGTCATTGACTGTCAGTGAGTGTCTCGCCAATCCCGCACGCAACGGTTTCCTTACTTTGCCCGCTTTTCTTTCTCTATGCGCAGTAAGATTCTTTTCTCGATTTTCAAATACATAAAAGAAAAAAGAAATGAAGTAACAGAAGTAGTGTAAAATAAATTTTTTTACAAACAGAGAAAGCTATTAAAAATGAGCTTGAGACTTCAATATTAAAACTTATTATTTATATCAGACGCATTAGACAAAACATTTTCGGTTCTGGATTACTTTTGTCAAAGCTTATAAAAATTGACGAGTAGTCAATCGTGTCATCTCCTTGTAAGAGAAGCGATTTAAGCAAAGCTCGCCGACGCAGGACTCCAATTTAAAAAGAACCGCAGCTGCAATAAAAATGTCTGACTTGGTATAGACGTGCGGCAGGAGCGACAGCATTCAGAGTTAATACATGGATTGGAAACATTTAAGACAGATCAATTGAAGCACGCTGACACGAAAGAGAAGAATGTGTTACCCAATGCCACAGGTATAGTCAGTTAAAATGCAGGAAACCTTTGAAGCACTGCAGGGAGCTGTTAACGAAATTTTCACTGCGCTATTCAAGCTTCTCATAAAATATCTTTTTTTTTTTTAGAAAATCCTTGGTTTTGACAGAAGAATTATTCTGGTGATGATATTTTTGGTAATTTGTAATAAATGATATATTTTGTTTTGTTGTTTTACTTGACATTAGTTTTTTTTTTTTTTACTTGCGTTATAAGAAAAAGTATGTACATACAGAAAACATAAAATTTGAAAGAAAATACATAACTTACGCAGTATATATGTTATGGTCAAAGCTCGAAGCACGGACGTTCCTAGGATTGCTTGGTCAATGCGCGCACAACTAAGCGTCTTGATCAAAGCTCGAAATAGTTTTTTGTTTCGGCTTTTCAATGTACGCTTCAGAGACATATTATAGATTAGATTGAGTTAGAGTTGTTCAAGGTGGAGACGCAGCCCCTCTCTCGCCGATATGAAAATCACAGGAGAAGAACTTGATAGTCAATTGTTTTCGATTGTCTGTTTCTAATTTGGTAGTTAAAATGGAGTATTTTAATTATCCAAAGCAAAAAAGGGAAATTCTTGATATCAAGATATAAGCATTTTTATAAAACATGTAACACAGAAATACATATACCTACGTTTCGAACTTTAAAATCGCTTTCTTCTATAATTACAAAAATGTGACTTATCAAGTTCTTGGTCGCTGTAGTCTTCATATGATACAAACAAAATATTTTATACTTCTCAAATGTCCATTCGGGGTTTGAATAGACGTTTGGCTGTTCCGCGTATTGACCAGTCAATCCTAAGAACCCCCGCTTCGGGCTTTGATCATAACATATTTGCAAGATTTCTACTTCTTTTCCTCTTGCTTTATACGGTTTCTTTAATTTGACTTGAAATAAATATTGTAATGATGGAAAAATCAATAACAGAAAATATCGAGTTACAAATTACATAAAATACTAGTTAAGATTCTTAATTCAGTTTATATGTTAATTCAAATAATAAGACAAGACAATTAATACAAAAGTATATATAAACTAAAAGAATGAAGTACTAGCAATTTAACATGTAGGTATAATAGAGTTAAAGCGATGGTTTATGAATTTATCTCTCATTTGATTTAGGCGAATTCGATACAGCAAATCCAAAACAAAATAACTCGCTTTATTTCTGATTCACGATTCCGTTTATGTCTAATATTTTTTTTTTTTTTTTTTAATTTGATTATTCTGTTTTCAGATGTTGCCGCGGAGAAAACTCAACAAACGTTAATTGCCGGTATCGAGAAGTTTGATACCGCAAGTCTGAAGCATACCGAAACTCAAGAAAAAAACCCGTTGCCCGATAAAGATGGTATTAACATAAAAAACTTATATTTTACAAATTAATAAAGAATTTTTATAAACTGCCACAAAATTGTATCATGTTTTTCGCAGCAATCCAGCAAGAAAAAGGGAAACAACAACTAATCTCTGGTATTGAAAATTTTGATCCGGCGAAATTGAAACATGCAGAAACTCTCGAAAAGAATTCTCTGCCTACCAAAGAAGGTTCGTGCGTTAATTGCTGCTATCAATTTTTGTTCTTGTAAAAAAATGTATAAATTTCTTTAAAGAATTAGGCCACTCGTGAGGAGGTCCTAATAATGATATGTAAGTTTAAGAATTTTTTGTGAGTAAATAAATAACTTTATTGAAAATCTGCTTAGATGGCTTTATTGTACATATATAACAAATTTAAAAAATATTTAAAAAATTTTTTTTATGTCTAAAATGGCGGCGTATTGGCTCATTTTTGGAATCGTTTTTTTCTGCAGCTTCAAATCGGTGTACAAGATTTTAGGTACACGATTTGAACAAAATATAAAACTTTTCATTATCTACATATCAAAGACTAGAGAAGTATGTGAGAATTTTTCAAAATATTGATTTTTTTCAAAATGGTAAGTATTTTCACAAAATACCTGCATTTTTGCTTTAAAATTTATGTCTAAAAATGTTACTTGCAAAAAGAATTTTTAATATTTTGGAAAATCCTTATTTCTTCCATATTTCTTTAGACTTTGATATGTAGATAATAAAATTTCTTAGATTTTGTTCAAGATCAAACTATGTGTCTAGAATTCTATATATCGATTTAAAACTGCAGAAAAAAAAGTATTCCAGATATACGTCGCCATTTTGGACATAAGAAAATTAAAAAACTGTTTTTAGTTTGTTATATATGTACAATAAAGCATTCTAAGCAGATTTTAAATAGTTATTTATTTACAAAAAATTCCCAAACTTACATGTCATTTCTTACGGTTTTAAAGGTGACCTAATTCCTTAAATTATTGAAAATAAACGTTTTTGTCTACATTTTTCTTCAGTATCCAAATATTAGTAGAAGCCGGGATGGCTCAGTAACTTAAGAGCAGTATTCAGAAAAGATTCGGATTCGAGTCCAGATCCAATCAAACTGTGTAGTATTAAATAAATATTAAAAATATTAGAAATTTATACAAATCAAATTAATACAAACACAAAATATATGAAACAAAATCAAGGTTACAAAAGCCAACATATAAGATATTTTTGTTTTAAAGTTCGGAAACGCTAAAATATCTTGAAAATAATTAATTATAACGAAAAATATATAAGAGGCAAAATTGTAGAGATAAAAACAATGAACCTAATAGTGATAAGAATTTGACTTTAAGTGAAGTCTGTAAGGTTATTTGAAGGCCAAATTAGTAGTATTTATTGTTTCACCTTTGGCTAAGAAGAGACTTGGTTTACGAAACATTTCTTAACACTTGCTTCCATTCATTTTTTCATCTTAACTATATAGATATATTACATTTTGCAAATTTACTACTTCCGCACTTTACTTATTTTAAATTTCGTCGTGACTAGACATTGTTTGTATAATATGCTTTTTTGCCCTTATCCTTTCTTTTCTTTCTTTTCACAATCTTTCTAATGCTTTTCTTTTCTTCTCCTCTAATTTATCACTATATTTTACTTCCCATACAGCACAGAACCTTCCGGTTATGTTGTTACAATATTACATCATTGCAAATTGCACTGTAATGTAACAGTAATATTACAAAAGCAATAAAACAATAATAATGGAATTGCAATAAAACAATAATAAAAATATAATATAATATAATTTTTTTTTCCAAAAGTAATAATATCATATCAAAGGTTTATATAAGAGATTAAGTTTTTATTTTTTATATTATGTATGTGCAAACATATATAAGTGGGATATATTGAAAAAATCAATATGGTTATAAGAGCCATTTGCAGGATGTTGTGGGGATACGTGTATCTATATAAATAATGCATCATCTATCTCACACGCACGTACATATAATCAAGTAAACTTATGTATACGTTAAATGTTTTAGTTTACTATAATTTCTTAGAGAAAATAAAAAACTTAACAATAAACAAAATACAAAGTGTGTGATATTTTAAAAACTTACCTTTTAAAAAAAAGGTAAGAACAGACGCCAAGTACACGCACAATACGTATTGTATTTAAATAGAATTATTTTCATTTTTTAATTATTTTATTTATACTCCGAGAACTACTTTTTTTATAAAATCTGTTTTAAAAAATTTATATACTACTAAACATTCTTTCTCTAAAAACCCGTTTTATAAAAAAAAAGTAATATCACAAAGTAACACCAAGTAAATTTTGTACGTTACTTTTGTACATTATTATCCTAATCTAAGTACATAACTATGTACTTTGATAAGTTTTCGTCACGGAAAAAATTTTAAAAGAATGACTTTTCTGGGCTTATTAAATTTTTGTTACATTAACAAAACGATTTGTAGTGAAACTAACAAGTAGACCTAGCAAAACTTTATTTTCCGTGAAAAACAAACAAAAAGAAAAAGAAAAAGTTTTTTCAAAAAACTTTAAAAAAGTAAATAAATAAAAAATATTTAATGTAAAAAAACTTAGCGCGGCTGCATCTCAAATACAATGAACTGAAATTTTTTAAAGGCACGGCAGTCTGATGTAATAACTACTCAGTAGTTTTTGTTTTAACCAATTTTTTATTTTACCTACAAATGTTATACTTTCAAATTACAAATGCATTAAGGTTAATCTACAATTTGTAATCCTCGAAAGGATTAATTATTAATAAATTAACGTAATTTTTACTGACTTAAAATATATAACGGAGACATCCTATTAAAAATATTTGTATATTTGTATACTTTTACTATACGACGCTGATTGGCTTATTTGTGATATTCGAAGATACGTATGTGAAAGTTTTAATATTCGGAAATATCAATATATGAAATATGTGAAAAATAATTGTAAATAACTTGCACGCACATGTAAAACATATCTGTCTTACATGTCGTACCTTCCACAATACCTTTCTTATCTCTTTATATGTCTTTATCTCTTCTCTTATCAATTTCATAAAAACCTTTTTCCATTCTTTTTTATGTTAGCTTTTCTTCGTTTTTTTCTTTTCTTTTTATTTATTTAAATTTCCAGACCTTTGCTTCAGTCTTAATACTTTTCAGAACTTTTTCTTCTTTCTCTTTTTTTCTTTTCTTTTTTTCTCTAGATATTCTCTCAAACTTTTTCTGTGTTTAATAAATTCTTCTCTTCGTTTCATTATCTTTCCTCCATTTCTTACATCTTCTTGGTTTCTCTTTTCCTTTTTGTATAGCTTCTATTCCACCAATCTTTATGTCTTAGCGTCCTTTTCTTCATCTTACTTTTTTCTGTATCATAGAATTGTTTATTAAATTCTTTTCCACTACTTTAGAGATATCCTCTTACCTTTCTTTTTATCTTATTTCTTCTGTTTTGACTCAGTATATCCGTCTCGCCTCTGTGTCCCAGCATAACATCGTCCTTTCTGCTTATACCTCTGCTACCATCTTATCTTTCTCTTCTCTTCTTACTGCATCTTTCTCCATATCTTCTATCTCCAAACAAACAAGCATGTGATCTGAATCCACCTTTCCTTCTATTCTAAATTCTATGACCTTATCTATGACCTTGTCTATGACCTTATCTATAACTAATTCATTTACAAATATATAATCTATCACCGTATTTCCTCTTATACCAACAAAGTGAATTTGCTTTCCCAATCTTCTCTTGTTTTTCCATTCAATATATTTAAATTTCTATCCTGTATTATTTCCATTATTTAAATTTTCTTCTTCTATTACTTATCTTTTTGTCTTCACTTTTTCTTACTATTCCCTTTTCTTCTTCTTTTTTCTTTCCTAATTCTCCAATCCGTATGTTAAAATCATCTTCAACTATTATCTTCTCCTTTTATATAAAGTTCAAGTTGAATTTTTTTAATGGAACTTTATACTTTTCTTGCATATTTTTGTAGCTTTCCAAAACATTTTAATAAAATATTTTTTGTTAAGTACATCTCGAGTTATGAGGCTTGAAAGTTATAGTACCGCCAGCATTAGCATTATCCACTACGTGGAGGTTACTCGTTGGACTTCTTTTGTGTATTAGTGAGAGGTGTAAGTGAGTATGAGTGGTGCTAATAGATGAATGAGTAGGTGATGCTAATGCCAGCAGTATAACTTTCAAGTCTTATAACTCGAGATGTACTTAACAAAAATTATTTATTTTATTAGAATGTTTTGGAAAGCTCTTAAAATAAGCTGCAAGAATATGCAATAAACAATTGGAAGTTCTTTAAAAAAATTCATTTTGGCCTTCATATAACTTTGCAAACTCTATCCAAGATCGAATTCTTATCATCACTATGTACATTTTATTTAGATATAGTTTTGAATGATCTCTGCTTCCGATCAATCTGAAATTTTACACATAAGTTGTTTTTGATGTGAGGAAAAAAAAGTGCACGTAATCCTAACTTCAAGAAATAAAAAAGTATGATATTTGATGCTTTCGCGGTGTGTTGTATTAACATGCAAAGATGTTTTTTGGGTTTGAACCGCGTTAGTGTCATTCTTATACCGACGTTTCGTGAACATTTCAGCTCACTTCATCAGGGTTTTAAAGATCAGGTTGCTCTTTAAAACCTTGATGAAGTGAGCTGAAATGTTCACGAAACGTTGATATAAGAATGATACTAACGCGGTTCAAACCCGGAAAACATACATCTTTACATGTTAATAAAAAAGTATGTTTATTTATACAGTGTGTTCCAAAAGTTTCGGAACGGTCAAATATTTTGAAAACAAAACATTTAAGAAAAAAATGTTCCAAACAAAAGTTTTAGAGTTTTAAAAGTTCTATTAAATGAATATATCCGATTGACCTTGAGTAGAGAGGTCAAGGTTACGTCAAAGTCACCACAATTTTTTTAAATAGAAAAATCTACTTTTTATCATGTAATGTTAAAGCTGACTTCAAGATCCGTGAATAAGACAGCCTGAGCGCCGGTCATATGTATGTATAAAGAAAAGTTGTTCAGAATGTTGACCTTGACAACTTATTTCAAGGTCATAAAATTCGGTGAGGTCGCCCTTAATGTAAATAATTACCATAATTTCTTACAATTATCTTATGCATTGTGATGTTATTTGTTTCAGTAATTGATGCCGAAAAAATAGCCGCTTAGAAGAGTTGCCGCTTGAAAAAGAAATGAAAAAAACTAGGGACGGCACAACTCGTCGCTTCTTCCATTTTCTATATTTGTAACATTTTATAACTATTATTCATACATTGCGAAGGATAAAAAAACAAACGCGAATAAGAAACACTGTGTTAGTTGTACTGATTACTACTTATTCTATCGCCGTTTATGGTTTTTCTTTCGGCGAGATCGAAAAAAACTCAATTTGAAATGTCTAAAACATTAAGGGCCATTCTACAATGAGTTGCAAAAGATGGCAACTACTAGGAGAAAAGTGCTATTTTTAGATGCGTTTGGCCGTTGCAGTTGCCAAAAGAAAGTTGGTCAACTTTTTAACTTTTGGCAACAGCAACTACGGCCAAGCGCAACCGGAAATAGTACTTTTCTTCTAGTAGTTAGATCTTTTGCAACTGGCGACGGGACATTTGCAACTTATTGTAGAATGGCCCTTGGTGTTATGGCCGATGACGATGCCGCTGCCTATTAATGATAATTTGATAACGCCGAGAATAAGAATGAATCTGAATACTATAAGCTTGTCTTATCTTGCTAGAAGCTCTTAATGCTCTACAGATCTTTCTACTGTCTTTTCAATGAGAGAAAGATTCGCGGTCTGCGCATAGGGGTGGAATAGTGGGCAGAGTGGGGAGAGAGTTGCGTGCGGAATTGGCGAACATTTGTTGACAGCCAATGGTTGTAGAGTGAGGAGAGGGGCGATGCGCAGAACGGACGAATTTGCGTCGGTCCGCGAACCTTTTTCTCATTGAAAAGACAATATATTAATCGCAAGAAAGCGACGTAGAATTGATTAATTGGTCAAATCAGCCAATTGATCAACGTGATTGATCAATTCTACAATACTTGTGACTTGCGTTTGCGTCTTGCAATTAATGTAAAACGACCTTACATCTATATTTGCGAAAAATTCGTGGTAAATATCACAATTGTAAAAACAGTTGCCTAAATCTGGCTGTTCAAATAGAAACTGTGATTGAAAAAGAAATTAATCTGATATCAAAAAATCTGATATGTCAAAAGTTACACTTTGTGAGACCAGAAGATCTATTTTAAAGAACCACGGAATCGTCATCTTCTCGCTGAAGGATAGGTGTTTTTTTATATAGAGAAAGCATACGCATGTATTCGTTATCTTCGACATAACAGACAAAATTGTCGGTAGTACTTGCGTAAAGTGTTACAAAAACATACAATACACAGTCAATCTTATATTTATGTAAAAATATCCATATTTTATATAAACAGGCTCTTTATATACTTTTTTAATATTTCGTACACATCGCATTGTCATTCCGATAAATCTTACAAGAAATAAAAAATTATTTGTACAAAAGCTTATTTACTTTTTTCTTTTTCTTTTTTTTTATTTACATTTAATTACTCAAAAAATTTATTACATAATGTTAAAGTTCAAGTTAGTAATATTTTGTTTATTTATAAACAATTTATAAACAATTAATAAATAAATTATTTATAAACAAAATATTATTAACTTGAACTTCAACATCATGTAATAAATTTTTTGAGTAATTAAATGTAAAAATATTTTGTTTATTTATAAATGTATGTAAAAATATTTTGTTTATAAATAAATACATATTTTATATATAAAAATATTTTGTTTATTTATAAACAAAATATTACTAACTTGAACAGTCGTATAGCTACTGTAACGTGATATTCGCGTCGCTTCTCTCTCGTCACAAAAAGGTAACTCTTCCGCGAGATTTCGGGAGTGCGAGCCGTTCTTAAAAGCGCCAAGATCCTCCAGGGCTTGTTTGCGTTATCGTAGATTTAATCTCTTATTTTTATATATTGTTATTTGTATATAATTTTGGCCCACATCGCGGAAGAAATTCGAGAGGAACTCCGATCTACTGGCAAAGACGAGAGAAGGCATGAGAGAGGCGGGGCTTACGCGGAGGCACTAGCTACCTATTGCATTGAGGTCTAAAGAGAGAAGCTTGCATTTGCTACATGACATATCCAAAGCTGCTGCACTTTTCTTCGGCTCAACGAAGATCAATGCCGCTGCGAGACAGAGCAAGAGGAACGGCGGAACGAACCACCAACGAGTCAACCTGTGACTGAGATAATTTTTCCGGCCAGGACTTTACCGCTATTCTGCTTCTTATGCTTGGCTGCTTCCCATGCTGCGAATCGCTATCTGCTATAATTGGACGCTGCTTTTTGTAATCTACCGCTGCAGTTCATTTATGACAATGCAGCTTTGTACTTCGCGCACAGAGCTTAAAGATGTGAAATGGAAATAGTTTATTCAAGCAATGAGTGGAAAGTGTGAGCAAGATCTGAGAGTCAGAAGATATACTTTTGTCCTGCTCAGATACTTTTTCTTTTTCTGCACATGTACCTGCATATGTGAAGTGATATACAATGTTTAATACATTTACTTACTTATGATAAGATGCTGTTTTCTCTCTATCTTTTTGACGAGAACGGTAGGTGTCCTCTTGAAGTTGTTCTGCCGAATCCTCTTGAAGTCGTAGATCCGGTGTTCTTTGTGTATCAGTTGATACTGAGTTTCTTGTCCTTGAATATCATCTTGAGAAGCATCTTGAAGTGATTCTTGTAGAGTTCCGTATAGTGCTGGAGGTGCTTCTTGGGATGCTATTTGAGGTGCTTCTTGTAAGTTAAAGTTATTGATTAGGATTTCCGTGAGTAGTTGAGGATTTTCCTCTGAGTTAGATTCGTCATCAAACCTTAATTTTAATTGATTCTTGTGTGCGCGAACTAATCGACTGTGTGTGTTAACGAGTATATTAAACAGAAACTCTACTGACTTGTTTAATAACTTCTCCGAGAACCCAAGTCCACTTGTTATTGGCATAGATTTGAACTTGGTTCCGGGAGTGAGATCCTTGGCTTTTGCACCGTGTTTTTGATTATATTGCGCTTTTTGTTTGAGTTGTTTTTCGGATTTGAAACGTAATTGAGAAGGAAGTCCAAAGTGGTGCGAATTCCTAGCAAGGCTTCTGCCGGAGAAACTTTGTTCGGCACATTCGTTGTGGACCTGTAATACTGCAAGAAAGTTGAAAGGAAGTCTTCCGCCTTTCCTCCTGACTGAATTTTTGAAGATCCACGCTTAAATGTGTCCACAAACGCCTGTACGTTTGAACTAGAGTGAAAGATTGGACAACGGAAGTGTTCTGTGCTATTTGCAAGGCAAAATGTTTGAAATTTTTCTGTGAAAGTGAACTGCGTTCCATTATCAGAAATTATTGTTTCTGGAGTGCCAAATCGTGCGCAAATATCCTGGAGAATATTGACTGTACGCTGAGCCGATTGTTTGTGTTTGAATGATCTCTGGCCATTTTGAAAAGGCATCCTCTAATACACAGAAAAATTCTCCGTTGAGAAGTCCAGCGTAGTCAATGTGTACTTTTTGCCAAGGAGCAGACGACTGTGACCACTTTGAAAGAGGCACTTTGACCTTTGCAGTAAGCGTACAATTTGAACATTTCTTGACATATTGTTTAATTTGATAGTCAATTTTGGGCTAATAAACGTAAGAACGAGCCAGAATTTTCATCCGCTCTATTCCAGAATGGCCTTATGAAGCTGTTTAAGAATAAAAGATTGATAACATTCTGGTGCAACAATTCTGTCATTATACAAAAGATATATAGATACAATCTTGAATCACTGAAAAAGAATTGCGTCTACAATAAAAAGATTTTAAAGATTCCTCATTGACAGTTTGAAGCCAAAATGACAACGTAAATTGAATCACTTCCTGTAGAAGAGAATCCTTCTTGGTAGCCTCTTGAATCTACTTGGAAGTAATTGGACTTATCTGAAGTGAGTCGTTAAGAATGAAAGTCAAATCTGTTTCCATTTGAACCGATGCTATAACGTAGTCCTCTTCTGAACGAAGTTGATTATTAATTAATCTTGACAAAGCATTGACATGACCGAATTCAGAAGTCTTGACATATTCAATCTTGAAATCATAAGATAAAAGCTGTAAAGCTCAACGTTGAAGACGATTGGCAATGTGGGTTGGAATCTCCTTTTTGCTATTAAAAGTAAGAGGCTTGTGATCTACCTGCAAAGTGAAAGATCTTCCGAAAATCATGCGATGGAATTTAGTAACTTGTAAACGCGAGAGCAAGTTCCTCTTTTTCAATTTAGCTGTAATTGCGTTCTGCATCGGTGAAACTGAGCACAGCATGACAAACTGCCTTGAATGAGTAATCTGGAAACTTGTGCAAAATGCATGCACCAAGACCTTCATTGGAAACTTCTGCAGCTATTATGATTTCATATTTTGGATTGTAATGTGTAAGCCACTGAACTGTATAACTGTATACTGGAAGGCGCATCTCCGCCTAACAAGCGTAGCGAGGAGTGGCTTCAATTAATCAGCGCCATTTTTATTTGCCGTGGTATTTGAGCAAATCAAGAGCGTTACATATGTAAACAATAAAAAATGTCACTTCAATTTACAACACTTTAATTTAACGATTTTCATTCTACAGTGTTAATACAAATGCAAAACAGTGTTAATACAAATTGTGTTATATTTGACACAAAAAAATCCTTACCTATGAAATAAAATCCTTTTTTCACTCTCCTGCCCACACCCGGATACATAGCATCTCGTGTCGCTAATTTGCATGCTTTTTAGTCGCTTTAATCGGGTGTACTTCCGAATAACCCCTGCTCCCGATAGATCTGAAATTTTGCACAAAAATAGTGTTCGATGGGACAAACAAAACGCGCGTAGTCCCCATTTCAAATAAAAAATAAATTTTTAAAAAAATAAAAACTATATCGACTAAAATCGATTTTAGGTATATTTCAAAATGACTTCTTTTCCCGATCAATCTGAAATTTTGCACAAAAATAGTGTTTGATGGGATAAGCAAAACGAGCGTAATCCTAACTTCGAGAAATAAAAAACACATTTAAAAAAAAATAAAACCTATATCGACTAAAATCGATTTTATATGATATGTATACACTGGAACGATTTTTACTCGATCTCGCCGATCGGGCTGCGTCGTGCAAAGAAAAAGAAAGGTTTCCCAGATGACTGGCGTGAGCGGAAATTTTC
>QVNW01001110.1:0-43022 GCA_014825475.1 Pseudomyrmex flavicornis
ATATATATATATATATATGTAAGCAAAAGAAAATATACTACTTCCGCGGAGACTGGTATGAGATGCAGAAATAACAAAGCACGATTACGAAAAAGAAAGTTACTTTGAGTAAAAAATCTAATAACACAGGATCTGAAAATTTTTGGAATTTATTGGCTTGTTTTTCAGGCAAAGAAGTCTTTGAGTACATATTGAACCGATCAGAGATGACATCAAGAGGAGAGAAACACGCACGAGCAAGTAGACGAAAGTCAGACAGAAATGAAGACGCTGTCAAGATATTAAAAGGGCAAGATAAGATTTATGACTTATTAACGAACCAACATTGATAACAAGGACTGTTAATCAATTATCTATTATCTAACTTTTGTTCTTGATATTTTCTTTTACTTTTTCTTCAGTAACATGTGTGTATACTTTTTCAGAATTATATTATTAATTCTAATATCTTTTTTCAAGAACTGTGTAATTTAATAATAATAATAAAGAAATAACATAAATAAAATGACATAAATTTACATCAACAATATTATTTAACATACATATCTCTCTCTCTCTCTCTCATAAGTAAATCACGTTCAACTTTTAATGAAACACTGTTTAAATTTTCCGACCTAATTTCGGATTGTAATATTGCATCCAAAAGGACGAAAATAATTTACGAAGCTGAACGGGTCGATATGACGATGTACGGTTCTCCGCATCCATCGTAGGTCGCAATGGTTTATGTCCTGTCACGTCATTCGGCGCAGTACTATGTTATTGTGTTGAGGTATGTGTCACACGAACGTGCTCTCATACGTGACTGCATGCGTGAATGTGGGCGTTTTGCTGCGTGTGCATCACGATGCGGCTGCGAGGACGACACGAACGCGTCGCAGTTGCAGAAAACTAACTCGTCGTTCGCTTTCACTCTTTTCCGCAAAACGACATTTTCTTGAAAATATATATATATAAAAAAAACAATATCCTTGACGATTTGCAGCAGCATCGAGATATTCTGAAAATAACAGAGAGAAAAATGTTCCCTAACGATTTCAATCAACTGACTTGTTTTTCGCATCAAGCATCGTCAAAATCGTCCTTCGCACATTGTTCCGCGGGGCGTTCGCAATTCGCGTTCAGAAAAACGAGTCTCTTACAAAAGTCATGGAGATTTAAACGCACCGAGTTTCAATTTAATAGCCTAGCTTCACTTAGAACCACATCGAAGAGTTCGAATACCGCTGAGGATAATATTCCGAGACGTTCTTTCTGTTAAAGCTAAAGTCTACACCGGAAAATAAAGTAACGAGCGAACTTTCCGCGAGCGCGAATAACTTTTTTTTATACTTATGATGGATAGCTAAATTAATATCATTTCGTTATTTTAACGGACGAGAAATATCTCTGCACACACCTTCTAGCCATCGAGAAAATAATTTAAAGTATAAAATTCCGTCTTGTGCACGAACTGTGCAGCATAATTACGAAATTTATAAGTGATTGCACAAGAGATAGAATAATAATATTTAGCGGTAAAATGTTTTTTTTCAAAAAGTATAATATTAACAGCGACATTGTGAAACTGCGACTCTAACATTGTCATAACTAAGTATAATCCGATGTTAAAATTTTAAAACATAATCCACGTGAATCAAAGTGATTAATTAACAATTAATTAGATTTTATATGCGTTATATGTGTTAAAAAAAAATAAAAACAAGACATCACAAACAAGCACAAATAGAATAAAAATATATTGGTCAAACGTTTTTTTTTCTTTTTTTTTGAAAATGCCAAATCTGTTCTAAATTAATTGATTGCTATTCGAATTTTTCTCCCAAACAGATCTCTTCAACTGACGCAAAGTTAACGATTTCTCGGTGATTTTGCCGGCGCAAAGCGCGGGATTAAAACCGAAACTGGACTACTCGCTGTTAAAGCTGCATTTTAGTTGCACATGGCCGAGAGGAAGCGTCCACTAATGAAACGCACAATTAACTGTTATCACCATCGCGCGTCCTAGAACTTCGTTAATCGAATTTTCGTGCGATTACGCGCATTTTCTCGTCCAGTGCGAAACGTACATTAACTCTTCCTGTGAGTAAATTACGCGATTGGCTCTCTCACCTCTGTCAATAGCGATCGATCGTGCGACATTCGATAGGCGCGCGTTGATTAATTAGAATTAAATTGATACAATTTAACTTCACCTTCCTCTCTCTCTCTCTCTCTCTATACAAAATTGCTACAGTTATATAGCTGAATAGTTGTACCAATTACTCGGTAAATTTGCAATGTAGTGTAACGTAATCAACTACGGCTATGATAAAGTCGATTATAAGTAGCATCGAGTTCAAAAAGAAGAGCTACAAAAGATTTCTTTATAGAAAAGTTTTTTAATATAAAAATTATAAATGACAAACTAGTATATTTTTGACGTATAAGATACATAATATAACCTGATATAATAATAAAACTAAGAACAGCAGTAAAATTAGATGGCATATGGCAATTAATAGAAATAACGCTAATTATAATATAAATATAATTAATAAAAAGCATATCCATGAATTCTTTATTTCACGAAGCTCTTTAAATTGCAACAAAAATACTGCGTGATATCAAAGATGATTTAATGTTTAAGATGGATGATAAAAATTATACTAAATAGTTAACCAGATATATTCAATTTCAAAATTAGTAGAGCTCTTAGCGGGGAATTGCGTGGAAAAGCGTCGACAGAAAGATACCTGTTCAGGTAAGAAATGAGGTGGGTATTCGAATAGAATAGAAGGCGCGTCTATTCACGCCGACTCGGGCCGATCTGCAAATAGAATGTGAATGCAAGTCGTGTTGAATGGTAAACGGTGTAAGATGAGTAGTTGATACGAAGCCCTCGATTTACTTTACACGACGAGCAATTTGACGGAGTGCGTTATGAAGTACCTCAAGTTCAGAGAAAAGCACTCTTCCTGGAGCAATTTTGATAATAGCGTCCCCGCGCGACATCGGTATATTATCGTCGATCTCAGTCTATTCTTGTGAAGAACATCAAAAAGCAGAACATATTCCAGCAGTTTAGCAACGCCTCTGCGATTTAAAATACCAATTGTTCGATTTCTGATACCGTATTTCTTCGCTTTTACTTTTCGCAAAATGACGTTTGTGATTTTTGCGCGAATGACTTAGAAAACAGTGTGTTTAGGTTTTAACAAATCTAGTTTTTTAACATAACAAAAACTTAGCTTGGAGATGCACTTAAAGATTCAATAAATAAATAGACGCTATTGATCATTTCAAAACCAGATGTACTGTCGCGGCATAATCTCTGAGTAACTTGCGTTCTAACCCTCTAGCGCATCAGTTTAATACGTACTCCAGGCACATATTGATCACAGTCACTTAACAATAGACGAATCGGTTTGCAGTAGCTGTTCCATTTATGCCAATTTCCAACGAAGTAGTGCTGCTTCGTTACTGCACTCAATGAATGTGTTCCAGCTATCTTATTAGTCGAACCCTTAGTCGGAACGCGCGCCGACTGGAACGTTTTGATAATTCCATGCGGCTTTCAAACGCGCATATCTCGTCTTTGCACTCTCATCCGGGCATTTAATACTCTTACAATCTCGTTGCGTGCCGCTCAATATCCGGGTTTTAGACTAAAAGAATTAACACCTTTATTGCCTGTCGGATTTTTCTGGGAGCTGAATATTAATTTGAAGTGATATATCATCGCGTTGTTCGCGAAATAGTAGATTTGAAAAAATCATAAATAATATATAACTGTATAAAAAAGACATTTTTTACGTAGACACTTTCTTTTTACAGCCAGCTTTAGTCGCGCGGACAACGTGAATAAGAAATGACTTTATATTTCAGGCAGCACGTAAAAAATTACGCAATTTCGCGATACGCAAGTGGGAAAAAAATAAAATTTATTTTTTTTTTTTTAACACGGAGAACTCTTACGAGTATTCAGGACTCATGCGACCCATTTTTCTTCGACTATGTCACAGTCGAATTTTTTACAGCAACGCTATACTATCTCGGTGCTGTTTGTGACCGCTTAAATACGCGACTTCGTGCGGCGAATAACTGATCTCGTGGAAAATGTTGTCACACAGACAAGGACAAAGCGCAGAATGTCGTAAATTTATACTCAGGGAATTTAATTTCGATTCTTTAATAGCTGCTGCACAGAGAACGCTGCATCGCTAGTAGGAAGTTAGCTTAGAGAGCTTTTCTTTTTTTTTTTTTTTTCTGTATATTTCTGTTACGCGGATCACAGAATTTTATCGGGAAAAAACTTCACCTAACCACTCATATAAAGCGGACGAATTCAGCAGCTGCGATTCAGATTACGTGTGTGCGTGTCAACTCCGCACAATGATTCCGGCGGCGTGGCGTGTGCAGTACCCGTCGACGCGCGAGATCCACACTTGTGGCAGTCCAAACAGTTAAACCGCCACCAGTACGGATAGCTCCATTGATTTGGTGGTTCCGACGTGACATAACGCGGTTTTGCAGATCCCGACGCAGTGTTTCCGAAGTGTGAAGCACACACAGAACGCATCCCGTGACCGAACTTCCCGCGGAGCGATAACTAGAGCGAGAATCGAACGTTTTCGTTTTGCGAAAGCGAGATGTCAATTTTTTTTTTTTTTTTTTTTTAATACACTTCGCGCGTATCTAAATTTTAAATTTAAAATTAAAGTAAAAGTTAAAAAACTATTTATTCGTTGTCTGAATTATTTAATCGTCGTTCGTTGAAAATTGTGCGCGTCTGCCACAGCAGGCTTTTCATAGCGCTTCAAAATTACGAGTAAACGTCAGGGAATATGCCGGACAATAAACGCGATCTCGGTCCTTGGTCTCACACACACGAAATGTAAAATAAAATATTCACTCCGTGTGTTAGCAACGGGCAACAACTCTATAGGAAACTGGGTTAAGTGGTATTGCGATTTTATGTCGCGCGCGCTTTCGTGCTTTTGAATGTCAAACTGTCGCGCTGTGTACGTTACGGACGTATCTATACAATTATTACACTTTGAATAAAAATATCGATTTCTGCCGACTTGAATTAAAAATTATAATTAGATCGACAGCTACAATACCTGCGCGCGCTTTACGAGAACACATAAAGTTTGTTCTCTTTCTCTTTTTCTCTTTCTCTCTCTCTCTTGCTAAAAGTTATTTCGAACAACCGCTCTTTCAGCGCGTCGACGGAGCAGCGTTTTACGATGCCGCAACTACTCGGTAAAACTCGGTGGCCCTGTAACTTCCCTCACACGCTCGTTGAATAAAAAGGAAGACAGCCCTAGGGAGACGACCCCGACTCAAGAGAAATTATGCGAAGTACCTAGGGTTTAGCCACTAATAAGCTCGCTAAATTGGCACATCAGTCTGTCGGATGAATGTGCAAATTATCGAAGCGAGAGGAGTTTCTGTAATTGCTAGTATTTAATTTCTTTTTTTTAGAGACGAATAAAATATTATTTACAAAAAATATAAGTTTCATATGATTCCTCAACTCTCTCATCATCAGGCACAAAAGTGGAAAGCACTGTATTAAAGAAACACACACACACACACACACCACTTGCTGCTAGTACTGCATTGCGTTTCATCACTGTCGTATAAAAGCTTCTTGCTTGGACTCGAATGACGAGGACTGGTGAACTAAGCTAAGCTAAACTCACAAAAATCTATTCGAATAATCCGATAGCTCTGTTTGTCATCACTCACATCAAATCGCAAGAGCATCAATGACTATCGCGAACTTTGCTTCTTGCTTACTTTTTGTAATAAATTCGACGTCGTTTTGTTAGAAAAAAATGTATCGTTCGATGTGTGTTTCGCGAACAATGTGACATAAACAAACAAATAAATTAAACAAAAAGATAAATGAAGCAAAAACGTGACCGGGTGCATGTTCAATCTCGAAGGATTAATTTATCTTTCGGTGCGCAGTTGGCTGCGCGCACTTTTTCTACTTTTATTGTTTTCATATTTGTAATCCGTCCCGTTTTCGTTCCTCGCAGTAGAAATGCACACACACACACACACACACACACACGCGTGTGTGTTCCTTATCGATCGACATTTGCACTGCGTGATGTCGGTTATCGTGCGGCTTCACGCGTATCAACGTACGCGATCATTGCAATGCGTACGATGCCTCAGTTTTGCAGCAACCACCTTGGCTGGGAGGTGCCATTGACCGCGTTTCAGCAAACCCGAGCGTTTAAAAGCGTTTTGTGATCATTGCTCGTCTCATCTGGCACATACTTTCATATTTGCAATCTATAAGAGAAATAGCAATCGTAGAAAAGAAATATAAAGAACTGAATTCTGCTATGTGCTACATTGATGTCAGAGCGAATCTCCGAATCGTTGCTTGCGTTTCTCGCGAACGAACAATAAGCAGCCGTAGAAAGGAGAAACGTTTTCACATTTCTAATGCGAGAGAATGCTTTAAAGAATAGGTGCCCGACCCATGAAATATCGGTTGAAATAAAGTTTGCATTATGCGCAATTTCGCATCTATTATATTGTCAGGTGAATGATAGAGCAAAAGATTGCGGTGCTTCTGCGGTATCGTATTGTAGTCTGATGACATAAGACGATGCTGATATAAGAAAATCACACAGTAACTATTTTAAAATAAAATGTTTACTTTGTTTACACACACGCAAATATTTTGTATTTAAAAGTTTAGTTTGTATGAAATATACAAACTAAACTTTTAAATATATATATCAAAGTTATATCTGATATATTGAATAGAAGTATGAGAATTTATTCCTTCTTCAAACTGTTTCGTTGTTGAATATATGGATCATCTATAATTCCAAGAAAGTATCGCGGATAAATATTATCGGATTATCTTATACCGGATTATATTATAATCTGATATTATCTTTCGTGTTGCGGGTGACTAAAGATTGTAAAAATATTTTGAAATATAAAGAAAGTTATAAAAATATTATTAAAATATTTGAGTAAAATTTCAGGTGAACCAGATCACGGGTATTGAATATGCTTTCTTGAGCAAAAACAAGGCACATGCGAAGCATGTATAAAATAGCATAACCTGCATCAAGCGCAATTTCAAGCGAATGTGAAACATAAACTTTCTTTACGGGATCGTAAAAATACTTTTTAAAAAAACGAGACAGAGACTAATAATTTTTATTCTTGTATTAGTGTTGTTTCAACTGCAATTTTATAAAAAGAAACAGCGACAAAAAAACAGAAAAAACGCTTTAGCAAAATAAGGAAAACTTCTTCCTTGATAGACAAAAATAGCAAAAACTTCACGTAACTCAGAATTGCAAGAATCGTGAGAATCCAGGACTAAATTCTCTCTCGAGAATATAGTAATCAATGGCAAAATGATTTTTGACATTTTTTTATGTAAAACTTCTTCGTCGATCTTTAAGTTCAGTCGTTCTCACGTCGAAGAAACTTGCGGAAATCCAACTTTCAATAAGCCGGCAAGACCTTATTAGATGCTTCTATCCTGCTCGCAAACCCAAGTCAATTTACCGGGAGAGATTTTCGCCAATGCGAAGAAGATGGAAGAAAATAGAAGAGAAAGAGAACAAATAAATGAGAAAGAAAAAATTATGCGTCGAAGAGTGATCAGTAAGCAAAAAGAATCGAAAATTACTGAAGAATCTTATAGACAATTATGTTTTATCTACTTTTTTTTTTATTATTATTGAAATTAACAGAAAGACGGGAAAAAACTCGACGTTGTCCTGATGACCAATCAATCTGATGAAACTCATTTATAAAATCACTCACATCATTTGAAACGAGTTTCACGAAGTGACGACGTAACCGCTGCAAGAAAAAAGACGCGCTCTTTCTCTTAAGAAAATACAATTAGAGAAAAAAGAGAAGACAAAACGAGTAAACGTGACAATTTATATATATTCAGGCAGGCGACGAAAAGAGAAAGAAGGGATTTGCGGATTCTATTTGCGCGCTGAGTGGTATCGCGTATACTGAAAATCAGGATCAACCCCTTGGGATTTATGTGTGTGCGTGACGCGACACGCGCGCACGAATTGTTGTTGCACAACGGATAGGAAAAAGCAATTTCCGCTCGACGACAATGCTGAATATGTCCACCATTCGAGCTACTTTCCTCTGAACCGTTCGGAGTTTCACCGTCTGTTTCTCGAACGTCCTGAATTTTCGCCAAAGGCGCACATTACAAGAAGAATCATTATGAGAGGAATCGTGGAAATTAATTATGTCTTCGCAGACTCGCGCGCTCGCCAATCAAAATATCGATATTAGAGAGAAAAATTTAGAATCGTTTAGAATTGTGACTGTTGAAGACGTATCGTCTCGCATAGTTACGTCGTATCTTATAAGATATGATGTCACAGACGTAACACACATCATTGATGTCTTTGAAAAGATATCTTTTCTCGTAATCTTTTGTATTGTTTAAAACTGCTATGTGGCGCTATCGGAATTCCAGAAAAACAAAATTAGAAAGAAAATTTTGATAAAACCAGAATTCTTTGATAAAACAAACAGTCGATGCCTATAAAAGCCGTTCTCAAATAGAATTCAAGGCTAGTTACAAGTTCGAGGTTACCAGTAGATCCTAAGCAACAAATATAGTAAAAGTGAGTAGTGTACTATTGTTACAAACGTCGTAAATTCATAAAATTTCGCAAAAACAATAATTTCTTTGTTATATAAGTAATAAGTGCACTTTTGGTATCACGCGATCCATCTATGACAATAATCGCATAAATCGCGTATAACGTGCCTACATTGGAAATAATATACGGATTTCGGGCAAAATTTGTTGCGTAAACAAACAAATAAAAATATTTCTTTTTCACCGAGAGAAAAAAAGTAACAGATAAACGATTTCGTCGAACTTCGTAAGAATATCACGTAGTGATCAACACTGTAACCAAAAGTTTTTTATTAAATTGTGGCAGAGATCTGGGCACATTGTTTCGTTTGGGAGATCGCTCGATCGTGAGTGGCATGTGTTATTTTCTTCGCATGCAAAATTACCTGGTCAATTAATTACTATTCTTGAACCGCTCAACGTCCATCCTAATTTTGTCCGATAACTTGATCAAATAATTCCAGAACTAATTAATTAAATTGAGTTTCCACTTACCGCATCAACCGACACAGGGTAGGTATGCGGAATAACAATTTCGTGATGTGCCACTGTACTGTTGCATCGCTACTTTATATTTCAACAAATGGAAAACATGCGCACATGAGATAAAACAATATTTACAGGTGCGTGAAGCGATGCTTTTTTCCATTCTGCGAAAGGCTGTTTTTCGCGAAATAACGGGGCCAGCCGCGGTCCACGCTCGAAGAAAATTTGAGCAAAAAAGTTAATGTTTTTTTTTTGAAAAAACGAGCTTTATTTTACATTCGTAAAATAAAGAATAGTCCTTTTCGCCTTTTTTTCAGTACAAGTATAAATTGGTGTAAATAGTACGTATTTACCGTACATCATTTCGATAATTTGTGTGAATGCTTCAATGCTCATACTTTGCTAAACTGAGTTTCTTTGAAGACTCAGACACTTTCGACCAATCAGAATCGAAACTTGATCCTTCTTTTTAGTATAACCGAATAAGGGATCTACTATTGTTGCAGATTCAATAAACTGTGCATTGATCTGAAATCGATATAAACCACCCTCTCGACTTCAGCAGCACCTTTCTCAGTGAGCACGGATGTCTCCCGCGATAGCGCCGCACCAAAGCGGAGAGTCACATGAAGATAAACCGAAATGCAATAAACGAACGAAGGTACGTATCGCGAAATGAAATAAATTTCGCGGCGGTTGTTCCGCCTTCGCAATAAATCTGCGGCAGCGTAATGGAGACATTGTGAGGACTAAACGCGGCTACATACGCTATTGCCATTTTATCTTTTTATTCGTGTTCTTCACTACGGAGCAATAAAAACATGCGTTGCGCTATAGAACCATTTTAATTTTCTTGTTTTAATTTTTTTTAATAAAATCAAACGTTGCGCATAGCCAGAGGCTAAAACGCTTGGCACAAATCTCCGCTATGCTGCTGTGTCAAATCCCCGCACACAATTTTACGCTACCGCCTTGCGTTTCAATGTGACCTAAACGTCAACGTCGACGTCACAAAAATAAAACAGCGTTTTTTCTAAACACATACACACACACACACATACACACACACACTAGTGTTTACAGTTTATAGGCAACAATATATACAATTTATAAGTAATATTCATGAAATTGAATCTCTAATCGTTTAGTGTCTCTTGACGATTACACATCAATATAATATATAAATACACATATTTTATATAAAGAAATATTTAATCGGTTTGCTTTGCTTTCACATTTAATGCTGTGATCCAGCGAAAACATGATGAGTTTTTGTCTGCTGGATTACTAATTAAATGTGAGCAGCAGTGGAAAACTATATGTGTAATATAAACTGTATATTTTTACATACAGAAGTTTTTCAAAAAATGGAGACTTCGAAAAACTCTTTGCTTGAGCAAATGAGTTTGATCACGTGAGGACGTGAGCAAATAAACCAGTACAATAAACTAGCATCTGATCTATCGCAAAAAAATTTTGCAGAGCACCCAGCGACGTGGCCAACACACTACACAATTTCTAGCACACAAGCAATCCAGGTAAAAAAAAAACGCACGTAATAGCGCTTAATTAAACCGAGTACGATTTATTTATTATCTCATATATGTACGTTTATCAATAAAAAACTTCAAAATTTCTACAGCAGTGATACAAACATTTCGAAGATCAAATCATTTCTATTTGCATTGAAGAAGATTAAAATTATTATTTCCTGTGTTATTGTAATAAAACAGAGAAATCATGAAAAACCTTGAAGAAACCTTAGAAGGACTATTAAAAAATAAATCCAAATATGTAACATGTCCCTTTTGCGGAAGTGTATATGAATTATTAAACGTATGGCACACAATTGGATTCTTTGTGACGAATGTCAAGGACTTGAAGCGCATAATACAAACAAGGATACTACTGAAGAATCTGTAAGTAATTTTTTTCAATTTAAGTATTAATACGTATATAAATGTAAAATCAATAATTTTATTGATTTCAAATCTTATTTATGTAAACTTGTAAAGAAATTTACTTGTAAAGATCTTTCAAAAATATTTGTATAAATTACAACGTACACATCGATTCGTGCTAAATCGCAATGCGAGCCAGAAATGGTCGCGATGCGGAAATAGAAGAATTGCCAAATTGTCATGATGTTTGCATGTGATCCAGCACGAACAGCATCGTGTGTCGTACTCTTTAAAGACTTAAACTAACATATAAAATGTCATGAAAAAAAAAAAAAACCATAGATTCTGTACACAAAATTGTAAAAAGTTTTCAAATATATGTAATCTAATATCTTAACGAATTTATCTAATCAAATTTGTGTGAACTAATATTTTAACGAAGTATCTTAACAAAACCTGTTATATTTTTTTTGAACCCTGTAATCTAATACGTGTGTGTGTATGTTTTTTCAGAGAAAAAAAATCCATTCAGCCTGCGCGATTGATAGCTCACTTAACATTGAAATTAAGACAAAAAGCTTTTCTTCTTATCTAACAATAAGTACATTTATGTATAAGTCTGTCGCTTTTATTTATCAGTAAAATATCACAGTAATAAAACTTTCTTTAACTTTTCTCCTTAGAACGTTACTTATAACTTTCTAATAACTGACATTCGCCACGTGGCGCATATGGCAATGTTATAAATTCTTGCAGCATTTTGCGGTGCTCGAATTCCTTTTTCCCGATTAGCGCAAACTCTCAATTTCGATTTGCCGTGGCAGTTTTGCGACTAGAGCCGCGTCTTTTCGACAATGGGCAAACAGGAGGGACGGTCGAGATTTTCGCTTGTCGAGGATCTTAATTGCACCCGCGGCAAACATTTGCATTTCAAGGGGCTTTTGCTTGTCTGCATAATGTTTAACACAGGTGCGCGCGAGTTTGTTCCAACTGGTTGGTGGAAACCGGTCTAAGTACTACAAGAGAGTACACTCTACTTGTATACACTCTTGCATATCCATAACACACACACACACAAACACTCATATGCACACACACACATACATATGTACTGCGTAGTGATGAGCCACTCAGGATTCAAACAGGTGTACACTCGGTTAAAAGTATGATCCAACCGTAAACTTCAGCAGAAACGCGATGTATTACAACCGAGTGCGAAATTGCGAGGAAAATTTTTTCGATTTTGGTGAATAGCAATAAGTTGGGCCGAACACGAACGAATAATAAGCTTAACTACCAATAGGCTACGTCATTTTTTTTTGTGGTCAAACAACAGATCATCTTGTTCTTCATTAATTCAGTAATTCCAGCTTGATTTTTTTTCTCGTTTATTACTGCTACTAGTAGAAAAATATTATTAGTCGATAATGATTGCATTAATATATTGCTCTCGTACATGCGTCATGGTTTCCCGATTAATAAATCAAGTAATTGTCAACAAATGTATAATCAATCAGCTAGTGCAAATTGCGCAGGGCGACGTATGCACACTATTTTCGGATAATGTAACGTGTGATGTCTGTCAGCACGCGCGTGAAATTTAATTTGCCATTGCACTTTTGAGAAATTACATTTGCGTTACGCGTAGGTAACAGTCTACAAAAACCTTATGCGAGAGCAAGTAGACAAAAAGTACACGTGTTAAACTACGTAAGTTAAACCGTTTTTTCGTAAAAAAAAAAAAAAGTTTTTTTTCTCCGAGATACATTTCCACACGCGATGGAGTTGCTCAGTTTTGCGCATTACACGAAACTAAGTGAAACTCCACAAGCGGTAAACTGCGATTAAAGTTTGAAACGCCCGTGCCGGGCGTTATCATTCGTAACCACCCACGTACCCACCCTTCGTCTCCTATTTTCCAAGTGATAAAACATACCCATATTATTTCCCTACATCGCCACTATCTCGCGAAGACAACCTATTATACCCCCTGAAGAAGCGTAACCTCTGTGAGCGCTTCAGACCTTTAGCCAATTCCAACTTCTCCGCCCCCTCGTAACCAAAGATCAAATAATAAATTATATTCTACTACATGAGAGAGAGAGAGAGAGAGAGGGAAAGAGAGGCACAAATGCGATAACAGAAAAGGTCCCCATTTTCAGATGCGAAGGAGAGAAGCTCTGCGAGTCATAATGTCATACGTTTCATCTGGCGTGTTATATTATTTATCAATTTTATCGTGCGAGTTTCTGCTACGTTACAGTTAAAAAAACAAATTAACCACAAATTGCAGCGCAATTCTTCCTACCGAGCGAAAAAAAAAACGCATTCTTTTTAACGAGCTTATTCATCGCGCGGGAAACCATGTGGGAAATTTGTTATCTCGCTCCAACCCGCAATTCCTAATTCAACGAGCCTCAAATTTCGCCGGGCTTTCTCGCGCGAGCGATTTGCGCCGGGTCAAACGAAGCGTGCGCCACATCACGATTGTCACAATTCCTCTCGAGCATTGATTTTGCCGCGCCAATCAAGAGAGCCTGCTACCGCAAAGAAGAAGAGACAGAACGAGACACACAGAGAGCCCCGATCGCGACGGATCGCGATCCAACGGCTCGTGTAACTTCACTGGAATCGAAAGGTAGTCATTTGGAAGGAATTTGCCGACCGCTCTTTTTCTACAGTTTCAACTTTTTCTCTTTTCTCTTCTCGTTCTTTCTCCTCTTAAGCTCGTCGAGTGTAGGTTATTCGACGAGAAATCGAACTCCACTACGTGTGTGTCTAACACTGACCAAAAAAAGAGAGAGTTTCTCGACGAGGATTATCGTTTAATCTTTTCCCTTTGTTGTCTAGGATTAACGCTCGCGCACATTGCATCGGAAACAACGGCGTCCGATTATAATGATACGTCAGGTCGCCGTAGTGTAACATAACTTCCGAGAGAGAATTATTCACGTGTTGACGAAAAAGAGAGAGAGAGAGAGAGAGATACGTCGACTAAACTTGAACTGTACGAAATTGAATGTGAAACCTGGCAAATATACCGCAGAAATGTTTGTTACAAAAAAAACCAACTTTATTTTCACGAGAGCGATTTTCTCGATCCTGTATTCGCGCGTCTCACTTCTACATAAAATTTTTTTCGAGTCCCCTTCCAGTTTCTCTTTTTTTTTTCTAAAATAACTTATCTCGCTTATCTCATCTGTTATTTTACGAAGTAAAATTTTTGCTCACGCTACGCGAGTGAGGCGCCATGCGGAAATCAACCGTTTTGTCTACCAGAATATTCGCGTGCTCGCCGTTTGAGCAGTCGCGTGCGGATTATCGCGCGCGGCCGCGATTTAATCTTTCCGCGCGTGCATTTGCGCGCGGAGTCTCTCCTCCGTCTGTCGTAATTTTAAACAGGTCGCCGCCAGTGCTATTATGCGCAACGATGCCTCAACTGTTGCATGCAAAGGATTAATTTCACGTGCCGACGCGAGGATCTTGTTTGCAATTTCTTGCCCCGCGGGTATTAGCAAGCGGGGCGAAATCTCCTCGGGTCTGAAATTTCTCCCCGACCCAATTCGTCCTGTGTGTACACGTACATACATAACAGCCGCGCGCGATCCCGAGGGAGATCCAAACTTCCAGTCATTTCTTGCCCGGCAAGACGAATCGTCGGAGATGATCAATGCGCGTCGTCGCCTTCCTAAAAGTTCCCTCGCGATCGATATCAATCGAAATTGCGAGGTTGATTTGATTCTGACTGATTTGGATCGGCGCCAAACCCGAAAAATTCAGAAATCGATCGAGACATTTGTGATAAAAGTGTGGTACCCGATTAATTAACATTTTAATATTACATACGCGCTGAATTAAATCGAATTAATTTTACAAAACTTTTATTAATATTGAAATAGTAAATTGTTCATTAAATGAATAAACTTTGTTACGTATTAAATCTAGAAAAAACTTAAATTCCAAAAGATTTCTGGAGTGAAATTCTATCGTAAACTTGAAGCGAAGAATGGAAGAAGAAGAAGAACCTCTCGCGTTACATAGTTAATTCAAGTATACTTAAGAATGTCGTGATTACTGCTCAGACAAATTCAGTGTGTTATTTGATCTTAATGTTCTCCACGATCCTTATTCCTATCACTACACCGCTTTACACCACTTGCACCACTGTTCGCATCAAGCGCGAGGAGCTTCGTTCTGAGAAGTTACGACATAATACGTCGCAGCCACTTTCCAGTCCGTGCGAAACTTTCGGCGAATTTAGCGAACTGAAATTAATTAACGGAAGATGTTCAATGTTCACCTGCGACCGCCAAATTGGCTCGCCAAATTGGCAGTTACGAAAATTCGATCTTAATTAATTAAGATTGTGTCATAAATTCAACGTCGCACGCTGATGATCAACAGAGTGTGAAGTGGACTTCAGTGGGCGTAAATTTATGCTACACTCTTAATTAATTAGAGCAACGTTATGAATAATTGTTTATTCAATGCGCTTCTCTGTAACGACTGCATATAATTGGAAGTTTATTTTAATTAGTCAACTTAATTATATTTTTGTGTGATTTGATGAAAAAACTAAAATTTCTTTAATTCTCTCGCGTAAAAAAGAAAAAACCAGTTCATAAATTGCACTAAACTAGCAATAGCTTGGCTAAAGTGAGTTTAATGGCATCATTTTCCGTGTCAACGTCAGCACGAAACTTGCTTTGCCGTATGATCGACATGGAATAATTTATTCTATCGATTATCCGCTCGAGTGCTACAGTTCGCGCGTATGAACGACATGTTGAAACTCGGTTAAAATCGCCAAAAATGTTTTACTCGAACTGTCAGACGCGGTAGGCGCGAAAATCGATAAAAATTTTTGAGTGCCAATAAAAAGATACGACGATGTGAACAAGATGTCGAAAGAGGCTATCCCGGTTCTTACGCTACTTTATATCTCAGCAACGTGATTACTTATTTTCAGAAAATCACTTTGCATTTTTATAAGACCGCGCGGAATTTCGCGTCCCTGCAAAATGGAAAATGAGTACGCGCGATTTTCGCGTAAGCCGCGTTTGCATATTTTAATACGTCGCGTAAAAATTGAAATAAATGTGAAAGGACAAAACCTGAAGCACTTTTAATTGCTTTTACTGCGCGCGCGCGCACACACACATACAGGAATCAATTTTTTTTTATTACAAAACGGAAAACTATTTCTGTCATTTCTTAACCGCAAAAAGATTTGATCTCTTTTTTGTATAATTTAAATGTCTCTCTTTACCGATATGTAAAAAAAAAAACAAAATATCTTAACGTACAAAAGTCTTTCCAAAAAGACTTGCGAAACAAATTCCATATTGTCATTAATTCTAACAGTAATGACAGACTCACCTTGACCCAGGTTTCGTGTGTGAGTTCCACCGGTTTCCGAAACAGACTCGTCTTCCTCCTTCGCACCCGTTTTTACACTCTTCGTTGTACGCGCTCGTAGTGAGTTTCTCTACAACGTGATCGTCGTGTCGCCGCGTCTTTCTGCAAGGAAGAAGAACAACCGCCATCAATCTCGACCGAGCAAACAAGAGTTTGCGAACTGGGTGAATCGCGTCTGATTTGAAAGTTACGGAATTCGAGCGTTTGTCGCGTTGTCGATCGCTGAACAAGAATAAAGACGTCAGCGACGTTATTTTCAGTGACGCTTTATAGCGCGGAAAATCGACGCGCGAAAAAATATCTATAACAACCCGATGGTGCTCTTTATACAATTACAGACACACACACACACACACACGCACACGTCGGATTACGGGACAGTTTAAACAAATCGCCTGCAGGTTGTTAAACTTTGTTCCGTGAAACAAAGCTCTACTAGTAATTTAGGAAACACGAACCTCGACAGAATTATGCATGTTATAGCAAAACCTCGATGTTTGCATAAACGTTACAACTTGTAAAAGGCCAAAATTTAAACAATGCCGGCCACATATTAATGAATAACATTAACGTTTCGCTAATGAAATACACGAGACTAATTAATTGTAATGTAGATGTTAATGTATAATTATATTAACGCATTGCATATATATATACACACAATATATGAAGTTTGTTGTAAAAGCTTTTAATGATATATTTCCGTTTTCACGTGCGAGTGTTGCGGATGTGTATGATATTGTGGCACATTGTATCCTGGGACCGCGAGCGCAAACAGTACGAGAGAAATTGCGGATAAATGTTCAAAATTGCATTTCTATCTCCATTTTCGCGCATTTAAACGAAACAGAACGCCAGTCTAAGCGCTTTTCGCCCATGAAGAATTTCTTCCTGAGAGACCAAACTCTAAGGAGAAGGTAATTTGAATATATCTCTCGCGTTCCTCTTTTCCACCTATGCGCACGTTCCTATCGGCGTGTTCCGTTCACAACGTGCTTTGTAATTTCAACCGTAGGTATGGCACACGTGATGCGATTCGTACACCATCCAAATATCGTTCGAAGAAGCTTTTTATATCAACGACGATCTTCAAAGAGCGGAAAATAGAGCCGCGCCTTCCCATCCTCTCTACCTTGTCATCTTCATTCTGCGCTTGTTTTTTTTTTTTTTTTTTTTTTTTTTTTTTTTTTATCACCAGCACTGTATCACAGGCAGTTCATGTATCCGCCGTATAACTGCGTATAATTCTTCTTTTTTTTTGTTCTGATAAAGATTCCCGGATATATAAGGATAGCGGAAATTAGATTTCCAGGAGCAATTTGAAGCAAATTTGCCAACGAAAGGATCGAGAAATGACGAGAACAAGTTCAGAAACGAAGAGAGCGAGGAAATACTACCACGACGCGCTTGATAATGACGTTGGCAACGGCGAAGAAGAAGAAGAATAAGAAGAAAAAGAAGAAGAAGAAGAAAGACGTTGTTGTTCGTTTCATTATGGCTTCTCTACAACGTCGTGGGTTTCTTCTCGTCGAGTTGGCCCTGTATTTTGCGCTAAACTCCACCGAGAATCTTTCCAGTCTCAGAAACGTGATCGGAAAACCCCGGCATGAATCTAATCCCCAATCCCGCTGATCGTTCGTCGAGTCGCGTAATGAACGTTTCACCTACGCAAAGCACGAAAGTAATGTAACATTGGTCGTAACAACGTTCAAGTAACTTAAGCCGTATTAAGACTTCGGGATGTTCAAACTAAGGCAAAACTGCGAGCTCGTTACTATATATCCCGCGCGACGTAATCCAACATATCTTTCACCTTAATCCGGATACATTTGCGGACGCAAACTCGCGTGAAACTTTTTTCACGATCTAAGAAAATTGCGCTAATCTGAAGAGTTTATCGAATACGAAGGAAAACGAACGTCGCGTGCACTTATATATAGAAAGATGATGTCGATTTATTGGAGACCACGTCTCGTTTAAGTCGCTAATCCGCATCGCGAACGGAACAGTTTGTGCGAGCCAATTATAAATCAAATAGCTTTCAAATTAGAAGCACAAAACAGAATTATTTCTATTTTCTATCTTTTGTTCGACAAATGGTGCATCCAATTGCAACAATGCCGCTCGCGCATAGCTATAAATTTTACGTTAATCTATCGATGGTCTATTTCGAAGTTTCGAGTGAAGATTGATCGATGACAAGTGACGTGTGTTTCCGCAACATGTGACAGTTTAGGAATATAAAATTCACAGTTATTGGCGATAATCGTTTAATTTTTAACCGTATTTTCTTTTATAGATTTGCGTTTTTTTTTTTAATTATTTAACAACAGTCACAGAAAGATTGAGACTTTGACAAGTATTAAAATTTAAAGTATAATTAATTTTTCTACCGCGTTTGCGTTCGTTGAATCTGTCAAGGGAAGTCATAGACAACTATATCACAGACTTGTTAAATCTTGCATGTCACCTGGTTTCCGCCAATATAGCTCCGCAAATTTCCATAAAATTGGGAAAACTGCGACTGAAACGAGCGTAAAGTCTAGAACGTCGTATAAATTCGAACTTGCGGATTCCAGATTTCTTTCTGTCGCTATAAGCTACAGTTTGCCAATATAATGTAAAGAAAAATTAAATTCTCAAGAAATTTTACGACATAAAATAATATGTTTTTTAGGTGAAGTAATTCGTATTTTTTAACGGTATTACAAACAATCTAAAAAAAATATAAAAAAATAAATAATACGTTTGTCAAAGAATTTTAACGTTAAAAAAAATAAACTTTAGTATTAAAAAAAAAAATTTTTTATACAACTTGACGTTTTTGCTTTTTATGTGTGTTATGTATAAAATATTTAAACTTGTACACAAAGCAAATTTATTCTCATTTTTTAGAAACGTTTGTTTCTACACACAGTCGAATCAGAAAACAAAGGCTGTTTCATGTTCGCGCAAATACTCGATTTCTGTACGAGCCAGCTAACTCCGCAGAAATAAAAATGGAGAAGTTTGAGAAAGAATCGGTGCCATGAAAAGCCACGACAAGCTATTCGAATTGAAGCAAGAAAGAGCACTTTGAAGCTGACCCATTCATTCGAGTGGGTGATTTTCCTGGTTTTTCGTGACGATGGCAATCCGACGCTTCAGTCGCTGTGGATCTGCCTTTGACTTCTACTATTCATCAATATTATTTGGAAAGCCCAATTGCCCAGCTATTTTACTTACTTACAATTCCGATTCAGTATCAAATTCTGTGTAACTACTTGCATATGTCAATGTATATAAAACTAAAAAATAATTAGACTCTAGTTATAAAAACTATGTTTAAAAATTAACAATTTATACAAAAGTTTTATACGTGCACTTCTAGTTTTGTTAATTCACGAATCTCAAGTTTCTATTATATTCTCGCACCTTCTATTATTCAACAATTCTTCCCTTCAACATTTTCCACATGACTCGTGCAGTCCTTTAATTTTCAGTCTCCTGTCTCTGTGTCACAATCTCATTCAACACCGCAATTCTTTCTTTTTCTTTTCAGTGAAAAGAATCTAACAATCCGTATCCTCGAAGCCGAATCGTTACCGAATGCTCTCTCTTTGAAGCACATCTCTGCTAAAGTCGAACGCAGCTTCACCTTTCATTATCGTACTTCAAACTGACTCGCAAAAAACGGAACATAACGTACTTGCAAGCGAGAAAATGTTCTACTAGAAGAGAGAATTGCTATAAGAAATACACCGCTGGGCATACAATATTCCTTTCAACTCGAATAAGTAATAAAAACGGTAAAGTTAATTTTCTAGGTTGTATTCGTAATTTAGAAAACCTTAGAAACCTTAGAAAATTTATTCCTCACACAGTGTGTATTACTTTAAAACTTATGCGATTTTAAAGAATTATATAATCACTGCATTTCATCAATATAAAAAATATTTGTTACTAAATAAACGTTGGAAAAGAAAACGCGAGATTTCCCGAGGAGAAATTTTTCAAACGCGATAGAGCACGTTGGCAATATCTCTCAGATCCAAATCAGATGTCGTAGAAAACACCATCCCCAAGTTAATTGCTTTCTTCGCTATTGCCAACGGAGATCTTGCGGCGTCAGTAAAAGCAGTGCAGGCTGGTAATTGCGACCAGCGATAAAGACGAAGGGAATAACGGTATTTCCGAGGCACTTTCAGAAAAATACTTGACGCGCTCTATAAGCTGCGGTTACGGCCGGTCATTTCCCACACTATTTCCCAACTATTCCTGGTGCGGATAATTTGCTAGATTTTGTGACGGAAATAGCACCCACTCTCACGCGCAATAACACAGCGTTAAAAAGCATTAAGACGCGAGCGTGTCAATGATTACTGCTTCAAAATTTCAATGATCACATATAATAGCAAAATCGTTTTACAACATATTAACATAATTTTTCTTTTTGCAAAGAGAATGATCGAAGAGACTCATAATTTCTGTTTCAAATGCACGCGAGAGTCTCGATGAAAACACGTGTGACCTAACATACTCGCGCTGCATTAGTTTCTTCAGTAAAAATGTGACTTGATTATATTTGATAATTAGTTTAACGCATCAGCGCATCATGTTGTACAAACGCAGAAAATAATTAAAATAAATTAAACTAAATTAACGAGAATAATAATTCAAAACATGCGACAGGCGCGTAATTATAAGAGTCGTGTAAACTTCTAGCTTTCGCTTTAGGTATACCGCAACTGGTGAAATAACCAGTAATAAATGATCTAATAATAATCTGCAACATTTCCGCGTTCGTGATTTTCATAAAAATCGCGCGAAAATTCACGCACGAAGTCGTTGCGTAGCTTCTCATTTGCCAAGTTAAACGCTATTTGTTAAATCTTTAACAAAATAAATAAATTTTTTATGGAATATTAAAAATTTAATATTAAAAATTTAACGTAGACCGCGTCGATATAAAATATTTTTGTTGCAATAGTACGTGATACTATTATACTAAGTAGCATTTTGAGCAGGAATAAGATTTTTCTATGCAAACATCATAATATCGCATTTCGATATATATATCGCATATCGATATATATCGCATGTCGATATATATCGCATATCGATATTTATCGCATATCGATATATCGATCTTCGTTTTGTTTTTAATTGCTGATTTCAGCAAAGTGTTAAAACGACTTTCTTGTATAAACAATTTTCCGTTTAAAAATTAAACGGAATATAATTATCCGGACTTGGAGTTATAATAAAGTAATATTTTTTATGCATAAATGCATACTATATATTACAAATATATATTACATATGTGATGTTACAGAAAAAGTAAAGAAGAAAGAGAATTCTTTTACCCACAATGCTCCACCCACAATTGTAATCGATGATTAAATTCTTTTAGGCACAAAAATATTTGATGTTTAAGCCTGGAATGACATAGATGAAATTATTAAACTTACGCAAATTAACGGAGGTAAGCGGTTATTTGGATGTATACTTTTTTGTTTCTTAGCAAAATTGCGTGTACGTATATTTCTTTATCTCGTTCTATTTCTATCACAATATTTTGCTGCACAAAAATATATTTTAATAAATTTTTCTCCACTCTCTCTCATAACAAATGTATAAACTATTTTACCATCACGTATACGCTCACATTCAAAATCGAGGTTACACATAAATACAATATATTTCGTGTGCTACATATTATTCTGTTAAAATACTTTTATATATAATAACATCCACACACACACATACATACACACACACATTTTCTCTTTTTTATTAAAACGGAAAAATATATGAGAACTTTTTAATATTCGCGCACTAGTTAAAGCACGAAAATTGCTCTTGTTGCGCAAACTTTTCCGACAAATTCACATTACATCGTAGCCACTGCGGTTACGGTGCGTCGTTGAATATTCAGTTAAACCTCCAATGTTCTACGGTCGTTATTCGAACAAGAGACGGCACATGGAAGCAAACGTTGAGAGAAGTCAGCTGGAAATCGTGCTATTTCGTTCCGACCGGCATATCGGCGAATGGCTACCCACAATCGACGAAGGCGGCCATGTTCGGTCGTCACAATAAAAACTGCTCTCGTCTAGCGCTGAACCTTTGGCGATATTGAATGGAATGACCGCGATGCAAGAGACTCGGCCTGTAAAACCATCGATATGCTTGTAGTCGGGCAACTGCGAGTTACCGAGCGCGACCGGCATGTGAACACGGAGACGCGTCTGCCCAATGATCGATTTTACCACTGAAAATCGAAAGAACGGAACGCGAGTTTTTAAACGACACGAAACGTTCCTCTTTAACCGGTTAGGTTAATGCAAAAAATCTCGTTGGCTATAAATGAAAATTCTACCACGAGTGGTGGCAAAACTTTCTTGTAAAATTATCTTAGTAGAACTTGCTCTGATAACATTATTATTTATTTTCTGAAACTGTTATTTCTTTTTTGCAAACACTGAGAAAGTAGTTACGCGTATAAAAAATTGTACACTAACTTTCTCTAACTTCTAAGCGGTTTTATCAAAAATTACTCGTACTGATAAAATCTTCAAAAAAGCGGAAAGAGAGAGAGAGTTCGGTGGAGATTATCGGTCTTTTTACACCGATTTAAAAATAATCCATTAGACTCAAAAGAGACAACGTTAAAAAGTCGGAATCTTTCGATTCGCAAAGATCACAAACCATTCATCGACGCGCGGAATATTTCACAAGAACGAAATTATTTACTGAGACGATGAATGATTGCTTCGCGCTATTACAAAAACTTGGGATCGGGGAATCGAATTTTTCAACAAGATTCCATCATGCGCGCTAGAGAAGTGAGCTTGCGATTATCGATTATCATCGAGCGGTGTAAAGTTTCGTCGCTGTCGCGATTAATGCTTAACAATATACGCCCGTGGATTAAGTGCACTCGGCAAGAGTAATCGACGCTGGTGGCTAGCGGTCTGTGAATGACTGACCGACGCAGTTTCCGCATCCTCGCATTTCTGTCTCGTCTCGCGGTGCCATTGTTCACGAAACTAATTAGATTCTTCTCGAAATTAATCTAAAGATCTGAACGAGACAGGAGCGAAGAGAGAAGACGCCGGAATATTGTCGCTTGTCGGAATTATCGACGTCGAATATATAGAACGCGGAGTGTGATCGCTAACGGCAACTGGATCACAGATGATGTTGAAACAAAGCCTCTTTCATTAGGCGTTGCTTTGTTGGGGAAATAAAGCGCGCGGAGAACACGTCGCGCGTTTCACGTATTACTGCAATAGTCTCTCAAGAGTTGATGATTCGACAAGTAATTTTCGACGGAAGTATTTACAAATAGATGTCGTGTGTTAGATATAAATTAAGCAGATTTGCTACATCATAAAAGATTTGATTCAGTGATATCGGCAAAATTATTTTAAAAAATTTTATTCAGCATAAAAAGAACTGAGAAACACTTGAAAAAGATAAAAGTTGCACTGCCAAATTTTTCAGAACCTTGACTGTCTTAATCAGTCACGTACGGGTCAGATCGATCGCCCGTTTTTTTGCAGTGTAAAATATTTACAGCAAGAACCTCTCCTTTCTGCATATAAACAAAACTACGGCGTATACGAAAAGAACTTTAATTTTTTGAACAACCTCACGTTCGTCCGAAAAACTTCGCGCGAACAAAGTTCGTAAGCGTAATGCAATTTTCGGTTTTGTTTTAATTTTATATTTTCGCAAAATATATATTATTATTTGTAGATAATTATAATAATAGTAACAAAAATATACAAAAAAAACATTAAATACATACCGGGATGTAATTTTAATTAACAAAAAAGTAATGTTAAAAATCTGCTTGTTTTTTAAGCCGTTAAATGCGCGCGCGTTGTGGCGTGTTTCAGCTGTAAAAAAATCTACGAGCGAGTTCTAAAACTCCGAGTTATAGAAATATGACCGTCGTGTTTTTCAGTTGCAAAATGCAATTATACCGCGCCACAGTAGTTTTCGAAGCAAAACTGCGGTAAACACGGATTTCCGGAAATAACGCGCACGCGCAATTCGTGCCGAGTGCAAAGCGAAAGGAAGAGAATTTTTTATAATGCTCCAAGACTAATGTAATCGTTACGTTTTTAGCGCGTAGACACAAGGGGACAGAAATGACGCAACACCCCGGCACAAATACCCCGCGAGAATCCTGCTCATTCACGACATCGTTCGTTAATAATTCTCGCGAGCTTGATTCATTTTTCTTCCATTTTGTATCTCTAGCGCGAGAGCCAGCGATAGGCCGAATTAATTACGACGATAAATTATTCGATCTCTCGCTGGCCTCTCGAGTTATTCCCGGTAATTTCGTGCCAAAAAAAAAGTAAAATAAATATACTAATTGATAATGAATTGCTTACACTCTTATCAAACGTTGCACGAACGTATCCGTAATTTGTAATGCGAATTTTTAAATCGTCCACAATTTTACGGGAGTTGGAAAAACGTTCGGGCAATGTTAAGCAAAAAGACATTAAAGAGGACAGGAACGAAAATTTATTCACATTAAATCGGGGATTTGCTCATGGCAAACACGAGATCTAATTCCACGATCAAATTACAAACTGTCTCTCGCGAGCTGGAAATTTTAACGAATTTGCGTCGCGGAAACGAAACATACGCCACACGATATTAAATGTGCTAAGTGAAAAACAGACGTTTCTCTTGAAATATATTTTCATGTATGTTATAATATTGCATCGCAAGCAATCATGCGTGCATGCACGACGGTTTATTTTCGATGTTAGTTCGAGATTTTCTCGAATATTCCATTTGAAAAAACACTCCAACGACACAGAAATAAAACAATTACCGAAACACAAATGCTGTAAGGAAACTCTGACACGTAAAAAAAGAATGCGCGCGAAAAAGCAGCACAAAGGCGGCAATGAAAGCGCAACGAACAATTTATTCGCGAACCAGAAGATCACGAACACTCGCTCTCCCGAAGAGTTTCTTCTTCCTCTATTCCGACAACAACGATACCCTCGGGAATCCGCGGCGCGAATGCAAAATCATACCTGCCATGACCGCGTGAGCCTTCCCCGGAGAGCAACAAGCCCGATAATTACGAAATTATTACTTGCCGTATTCGCGACAGCTCTTTCCAGCCAGAGAACCGAATAACGAGACTTGCGACTAATAAAGTTTTTGCGAACTGCAGCTGATATTACGTAGCAAAATAATTGAGTCCTTAATTGCGCCGGAGGTGATTTTTTCCGGATGGCGATTTAGTGAGTGTGTTACTTGCGTATATGTAATATGTGCGTAAATTAAACTAATCTTTTTTTTTTCTTTTTACAGCGTATTCATCGTCGTATTCTTCGTGTTCTGAAATGTTCTTACCATAGACTTACTTTATATATAAACAGAGCCAGCGTTCTCTGAGAAGAGTTGTTTGCGTCTTCTGAAGGACAGAACGATACGCAGTAAGGAGTGCTGTCTCCGTCACTCCGCCGGTCTGGAGGGGGAAAAACAATGTCGATGAATAACATTGAAGGGAAGGGAAACGTTTTTGTAGTTTTATCAGCAACATATTACATTTGCAGAAAAATGTTTTATTGCTGCATTTACAAATCGCATTCTGGTTCTCTCTGGTGCAGATATAAAAATAAAGATAAAATGACGCTTGTGCGTACGCGAATGATGTTTCCGAACTTATAGTCTATATTACACGTATATAAGGTGCGCGCGCCTTTAAGTTCCTCTCAACATAACATTTATTCGTCGACGTTCCCTCTCTCCAGACCGGCAGAGTGACGGAGACAACACCTTACTGCGTATCGTTCTGTCCTTTAGAAGACAACAACTCCCCTCACAGAACGCTCTATATTCACATACAAGTCTATGGTCCTTACTCATTTCGTGAACGGATTTTCACGAAGGATAGTGCGGTGGTTTCTCTCTCTGCGGTACAGCGTATATAACGGAGCTGATTTCTTTATTTCGAAACACTTCGAAGTTTTTTGACTTCTCCGCTTTTCTCGTTTCGACTGTAAAGGTAAGTGCCAAGTGATATACATTTACACAGACTCAGAATGACGCCATATTGTCGGCGCCAAAGAAACGTCGTTTTACAATCTTGTTCGCCGAGTTTCCGTTACTCTTTCCCGTGTTGTTCTCTCGTTACATCCGCGTAACACGAGAGCTTCATGTTACAGAAACAGATGTAATATTAACAAGCGAATAAAAAAAAAAAAAAAAAAAAAAAAAAAAAAAGCGTAACAAACAAGCTAAGCCCGCGAGGCACAGGAGAATTCAGACAAAGCGGGGAGAAACAACGCGTTGCAAACTCCTGATCATTGGAGGATAGTGAGCTGGGTAAATGCGGGATATTCTGCAACTTGCTCTTTATGCCGCTAATGAATAGTAACGCTGTAATTCTACCCCGAGCAGTTTATATCACAGTGCTTTTAACCCCCGCGGCGTTTTAACGCGGCAAAGTTCAACAATACAACATTATTTTTCCGTCGTTGTTTTCGTCGCTGCGCGTACGTACGGAATATTGCTAAAAGCAAAATTTTTTTAGCTGGTTTCTCTCTCTCTCTCTCTCTCTCTCTCTTTGTACAATGTAACGCGAAAACAATTTGCCGACAGACAAAATATTGCGGGTAAACAAGATTTTAGTTCAAACAGATACTGTTTTGCTACACGGACACAATCAGTAAACAATCTATTGAGTTTTTGATAATAGCGTAAGAAAACACAAAGCGTACAGCTTGTATGGAGAGCGTCTCAGCTCTGTTCGTAAAATATACTTAGCATAAAAGTATGATACTTGCACACCTGCGTCGTACAAATTTCGCCACCAAATTGCGCGGCGCGCCGTGCAGACGACCGGCAAATTTATGAGCAAATTATGCGAACGCTTTTCTCACGATTGATATTTCGAAACGAACGAGTTCTAAGTTAATGTATATTCTCGAGTGCTAATTTTTTCTACTCTCAGTCGCTATTTGCGTCAGATGTGTAATTACTTGGAGAAAAAACATCTTTTGATACAACAAATAAGTGAAAATACATCGCGATAAAACTTGTTTTGTATTCGTAATTTCATATTCTTTGTTTTATATTTCTAATTAAATTGTTTTGCGCTTTTGAGAGCTAAAGCTTACGAATTAATACACGTTTATAGGTCAGTCTGTGCTGAAACTATTAGTTTGAGTTTTTTTCACAAAAATAAAAAAAAAGGTCGAGATGAATCGCCCTCGCATTCGCACGCAAGTGGCGCAAGAATTATTGGGTCACTCGTGGACGGGAACATTCGCTAACATTGCGTCGTCTGAGATATATTGTCCGGCGGAAAAGAAATTTACAAGCCACACTCTCGGTCATACGAAACTTTTCGCGCGCTAACTCGCACCGGCAATCCATCCTCGCAAAGTTGGCGCGACTTTGCGGATGAGGTGTGAAACTACAGCGCGCAAAATCGGACTCAGCGCGCGGACTCCAAGCGAGAAACTGAAACTGGTACTTCAACGCGAAATATTTTTTGCACGAAAGTTTCTACATTCGAAATTGCGAAACTCGAAGCTTCGTACACGCGATCGCGTCGCACGGAATAACGTTCTTATGAATTTCAAGCGCGCAATTCTGAGTATTCTGAAACGAGCGGATTTTAAAGTCAGATTTTATCAAGTAGTTTAGTACAAAAAAAAAAGATATATATTTTTTTGCGCATTAGATGTATTAAAGCGCGGGAATGTAAAATGACGGGATAATTTGAATATCTACACAAATTTCTCTCGTTCAATCGGAATGTCGCTCAAAATTCCGCGCGTATTTCGTAGGTTTTACCGGTTTTCGCGATACGACGCAACGTAACTGATGCGCATTCGAAAGGATTCACGAGCGTGAGAGGGTTGAAGAGAGCTACGATACTTGGCGGACGACTGCAATCTTCCCCTCGCCAAAGAGAAACTTCACCGAAATTTTTCGATGCGCGCTGCAGAAGCGTATTTCCATCGCGAGACTTCCGCAAACTTTCCATTTATATATATATATTTTTTTTTCCCTGTTCTTTTCTCGCTCGTTTTCTCTATTCTGAGTTTCTTCTATCTCTCGTATTTTTTCTTTCTCGTTCTTTCTCTCGATCTCTCTTTTCATTCGGCATCCTCAATCGTAGCGAGTGACATTGCTGTCCTCAGCAAAATCCAGCCTTCTTTCTGCGGTTGACGTTCCCGGGATAACGTTTCTGAGATAACTGCAAGCGTGGAGAAGCATTGTCGTAGCAATGTATCTCTGAGAGAAGAGAGAGAGAGAGTCGGGCCCTTCTCTACAAATTCCTAGAATCTGTCGCGGATGCGAAGTCGCGTTCCGCAGTAAAGATATCTACCTCAATTTAACCAAATCTCGTGTCTATTTCAACTCGGTTGTGTACCTCACCAACATTCTAAATTGAACTTCATTCTCTTGCGTCCTTATTATTAAATAAGTTTTATCACGTGCCGTAAATAATTCTGATAAGTCGGCAATTGTTTTCCAACTGCGTGACATTTCAAGAAGTCAAACGACGTTTGATTTGAGCTCTTTATTCATTCCGCGCGGCGTTTGCCGAGGGAATAAAATGTTCGGTACTCAAAAATGTGGAGAATCGCATAATTATGATTAATGAATATTGATGGAATAAATTGCAAACAATTCGATTTTCTAACTTGCTAATTTTTTTCGAACCGTGGTTTCGAACATAAATATTCACATTTCGTTTCGTTTCGCGTATCGCTTGCGGCTTGTGTGTTTTTTTAATCAGCGAATCGCGAAAAGGATACAGAACAGAATACCGAAAGACAAAAGAAGCAAAATCGCAAGCGGAATTACAAATGAACGCTTCTCCGAAGGTAGAGAATGGGCGTCTGTAATTTCTTACTTAAATACCCGATCCCGACGCAAGCTTCGAAAGAGAAGAAATTAACGAATAATGTTTTCTCTCATGTATACTGTTATGTATGTACTTTTTGTTGTATCGATTCTAACGCAATCCTTAAAAAGATAAAATAATTAATCAAAAAACAAGCTTAAAGAAAAAATTCGAAAACAGTATCGACCTGACAGCTATATAGTTCACTGATGATTACTTTATTGTAAAATTAAATTTATATTTCTAAGTGTAAATAAAACGTTTTGATTATAAATAACAAATAATAAACGTAAAACAACAAAATAACAAATTAATTACTATCACCGGTAACTGTCACAGATCGATTTTGTTTGTGAAGATAAGTCTAAATAACATATAGATACACAAATAGCGCTTGTAAATTAGTATTAGTATATTACGAAGATAAAGTCTTTTTCTTATTATTGCAAAAGTATTATAACAAGATAGCAAACAAGAAAAAAAAGTATTACAAACGAGTATAATTATCGCGAGAATAATCTATCTCATCAGAATCATTGCCATGTTCGTTATCTCTGACAGAGAAGAAGCAACTTTTTTTCTTTTACTGTCTTTGCAATCAGACGATACCGTCGTCTGATGATTGAGGGTTTCGACGATTCGCCTCGTTATATTCCCTCCGAAGAATTATCAAAGTGACTGCCGCTTCTTGAAAATGACGCGGAACGTGGCTAGCTACTGATTACGTCGCCCGTTCAGAGGAGTTTTTTACAAAATCCTGATCAAAACGTGTAATTTCTTCCCGCAGAATGTGCGCGCAAATAACGAAATTTTCTCAATAAAATTGAGCTTGAGACAAAATATATATTTCTTGTCCGTAATACCAGATTTCTTATAATAGCAAGATATAAGCTAAAATTTTAGACCAAATTCGCTTTTGACTGAATATTTTCAGAAATAAAATGACTTTGCTTTGGCAAGTTATTTAGAGGAGCACTAAATTGTAAGTAACGCACACATGTGGAAACACAGATATTGACTAGTAGATGCAGAAACCAGAGGATGTTAAAGGAAACTCACAACTCCCGATAGCCGCTAGTTCGCAAATTCTACAAGTAGTGATCTGTCGCAACTCTTTGGAGAACGACTAAGTTTCGACGAAATGCAACACGAAACATGCAGCAATACATGCTAACTTGAGTAAGGTTACGTAATAAATGTTGCTATCTATCGTTTCTGTTTGATATCAGAAACTACTTTATAAATCGTTGTGTCACTTCGCGCGTGCAGCTTGAAGCGCGTATTGAAAGAGACACGTTTCTTTGAATCTGAAGAAACAGGATATTCATTTTGTGCCATCTTGCTCTTTGCTAGGATATATTAAAGCGACTTGTGCCTTGGGGGGCGGGCGAAACGACTATGAACGAAACGAGAAGAAACTTCTGCCAGAACTAATCTAACGGGCCGGTCCTTTGAGAGATTAGAGATTAAGAAGGAACTAGGTAAACCGCGATTCTTGCAGAAAAAGCAACCGCACCGCTTTCTCATTTACATAAAATTCATTTCACGTACGATACGAAATACAAGTAGTAACAGAGCGACACGTGTTTACATTTTTCCAGCGAAGCGGTCCCGATTTTACACCATAGTTGAAAAAATTAAAGTTAAGAGATAAAAAACAGTTCTCGGAAAGTTACAAAAAATATATTTTATACTGCACACAATCAACTGAAGCAGACACAATCTTTCAAATAATCTTTCAAATTCAAGAGTTAAAACACTCTCGAACAATCCATATATATATATAAATTATTTTAATTATTTCTTCTTCCGAACTAATCGAGATAAGTCACATGAACTTACTCGGAGAAGACGCAATTTCGTGAGAAATCCTGGTTAGAAGACGAGAGAGTCGTCTGGATTCGCTGTCGGAATTCAAACTTTTCTCGTCTTGCGATCCCGCGAGTCTCTCCCTCGGGTTATCCCACGGATTTCGGAATCGCAGGTGCGAAGCCCGACTACGTCGCTCCGGGTAGGACTTTACATAACTAAGCCTGGCCGATGGATTTACTCTTCGGGCTTACATCCCCATCGCGCTCTTCTCGATCCTCAATGCTATACATACATGCATACACACATGCGCGGTATACACACGACGAAACGGCAAGAAGAGCGCAACGTTCGTTCTCCCGACGCGAACGGCAGAAACTCGGTCGTTCAGTTTGATCCGGATCCTCTCCCGAGGATGCTTCAAAGTCGGAGATTCGGAATCGAAACGCACTTCCTCTTTGCCCGAGCGACTCGCCTCCTCTCTTCCGATCGTTCGCTGAAGTGCACTCTCTGTATCTTCTCTCCTCTCGATTAGATGCCAGCGCGACGTAATCGATTTTAGACCAAACTGTACACTCGCATCTGAATAATGCTCGATGATCCGCGGACTTGGAAGTAATCGAGTGTTCTCGAGAACTAATCCTCTGAGGATTATCTCACACGGTTGCATAGAATATCGATTATACTACTGTTACATCAATCATAATAAGTAATCACGTGATAAGTCTCGCGAAGAACGCGAATACTAAAAAAAAGCCCAAAACTGAATATACTTCAAATAAATAAACAATCATTGCTATAAATAATTTCGGTGATTTTGTTTTTGAAGAAGAAAGTATGCGAATCGACGCAAGAACACGACACGTCACGTGCTTTGCCAGCAAATGACGACAAAATGCACGTTTGTGTGCGCTCTGTTCGATTTCAGATGCTGCTCTTTTCCGGCGACTTCTATGACCGCTACAAGTTCTTTTTGCCAGCGCTATTCCGCATCCTTAACGATTTTCTGTCGACGCACGTGCCGCGGGCGTGGCGCCTCTCGATGGCTGCTCGAGAGCACATTTGAATTTATCGGTCGATATCGGAAATTACTTTGCCCATCCACAATGGCTTATTGTGGCTTCGTGGACCCGCGTGCTGCCTGCAAAGTGCAGCCGCAGATTCGCAACGTTTAATATCAATCCGCCCCTTTCTCCCTTCCTCCCGCCTCTTCGTCCGTTTTTATGATCCACTCGACTTGCTTCTCTATGCCCTCTCTCACCGATGTCTTATCGCCAGAAGGCTTGTGATCCAATTCTGAGGAGGTAATAAAACGCTATAATATCCAGTCGAACATCAAGCGCCACTCTTTTTACTCGTGTGAACATATGTTCGAGTCTGTTTTCGATGATTTACGAGATCAGTATGACGCGATTAGAGAAAAGCGACTATTAATACACAAAGAATATTCTTTTTTTTTTTTTTTTTTATCAAATCGTACTGAGTTTGAAATTTTATAATTGCAAAATAATATTTGAAAACTTATCAACCGCGCCGCTAATTAGCACGTGTCCCTAATGTTCGTAAGAGAGATATTTTAAGAACTTGTTCTTATGAGAGATGACTTCGATATCCGACGGTTTGTGTGTGTCGTGGCGCGGATTAATCGAAAACTTCCGTAAGTTTCGGAGCGGATGCTCGGGAGCGCGTCGCGAGCACATTTCAGGTGCGAAAACTTGGTCGGCGCCTGCGTGCTGCCATAAGCGCGGATGCAAAACTTTCGCCGCATTTCTTCGAGTAATGCCTGCTTCGTAGAATAATCCCGACGAGGATAAAGCGAAGCCGCTCAAGATTGTCCAAAGTCTTAAGCCAAAAATCTTGTGTACTCAATCCCCTCTTTTGCTTCTCCACATCTTGCCTTTCACATCCTACTTTGTTGCAAACGATATAGAATCAACCTTTTGGTTACGAAAAAAATATGTGAAGACAGCGCACTCGGCTTGCTCTTCTCCGGCAAGAAACCTTTATTTTCTCATATACTTTTTATGTGACAGAGAATAAAAATCCGATTAACGTCACGACGACGGCGAAAAAATCTGAAATAACCGGAAAAATTTATTTCTGTATTCCGCGCGTGTGCGTATTTTTCGGACGCCATCCATCGGACAACGAGATGACAGTTCGGATATAAAGAAGATGATATATTCTTATTCTTTTTTCGGACATTCGCGAGGGATATAAAGCGGGACGCGCGCCAAGTCCAATAACTCCCTCCTCTTTTACGCTCAATATCGACGCCGGTTCGAGCGTTGTGACGGATCACTTTTCGACGCAGTGCGTACTTGTCTTGTGCATGTCTACGCGAATCAGAGATATGAGCATCGGCGGGAATATTGCTTCCAAGTTCTAGATATTGCGTTTGGGTATGACTCTGCACCGAACGACTTTGCTCAATCAATTGTTTACAACCCAACGTTCTCTCTAACCCCCCCGCGAGTTATTTGATGTTCAAGTGGCACGAATAAGCACGTTTCTCTCGTCTCTTTCAAAGTTCCTCTCGAGCGCGACTCCATTTTATCCAATATTATGGAAAACGATACAATTTTTTTTTTATTTATCATTTTCTTCTTAATTCTTGAAATGTACGTATGTTTCGCGAAACACGCGGAGTTTGAGATTTTTTAATCGTTTCGAGCTCAAATATTGCGCTGCTGCGTTTATGAACGACGTGACAATACCGTAAACCGAGAAGAGATGTCGATAAGCGGGGATAGAAATAATAACAAAGCGAGAAATATAGAATATAAGCAGATCTCGTCTGGATGTGAATCGATTGCGCTACGCCAAAAGAACGAGCGGTAGTCCAGTCTCGTTTTCATGAAACGCGGTACGGAGTAAAGAATGACTCCGCGTTCTGATAAAACTGACCTGCAGCCACGTTGAGGCAATAAAGATTTGCAATGGAAATGAAGTCGCCGCCGCGACTCCTCCGGCGACAGTACGTTATCTGCTGGAACATTGAATCTCCGCGGTATAGCGCAGTTGAGCCATAAAACAACCCCGATCTTCCGCCAACGATATTGTTGATATCGCAATATATTTTCCGCCAAAAAATCGATATTGTTTCATTTAAAACCATCGCGCAAAAATGTGTTGACATATGTTCTGACAGCGTATTGTGGTATTGAAACAAAACTGATGAATAACGATGTGTATATCTAGAGTGTATTTCAACAATATCAAAGTACAATATAATTTGTATATAACGTTAATATAAACAATATTTAATAATATACGCATTGTTACATGTTTCATAATTATTATATACATTAAATCTTCTAAATCGGATAGTCTTACATTTATTCATTGCATCTGGCGCGCGCAATAATTTGTTCGTGCGCAAAAGGAATTCAATAATGTGTGTTCACAACTGATAATTGAATATCCCCTGCCTTTACAAGTGACGGTAAACGTGTGACTGTATGTGAAGCAAGACGAAGGATCTGCTAATGACTAATTCATTGCACATTCCGTTCCACCGAAGCTCAACCGCACAATGCCCTCCAAGTAGTATAGGTCACTATTGAGCGCAGCGTGGCGGAATAACGAGCCAAGCTTGTTGGCGAAAGCTCTTCCTCGCGAAAGGATACATTTTGCGCACCGACGAAATATTTCACGATTACGGAGACAAATAATCCCTCGCACATTATGCGCGAATATACGAGCGCGCTTTCTCGCGCGTTCGAAAATAAAAATAAAAAAAATAAAATTAAAAAGAGAACAGACTGTCACTTTCGTTATTTATATTTATACGTCTAAATATTTTCTCACAAATATCCGACGCGCGTTTGCGAGGAGCATTTCAAACACGACGCGCAATATATAACTAGATTGTCAACAATATCTGTAATACGCAAATATGAATACCGCCATTTTTAACCGCTAAACGCCGAGAATACATTCAATGTATGAGCGCGCGCACACACACACGCATGTTCAAATATCGCAGAATACAATACACACACACACAGTTACAGTTTTCTTAACAATAACAAGCGCGAAACATGAAAGATGATTTACGATAGGCAATTTCGAGAAAAAGATACGTCTTGACATTCCTTCGTTTTATCTCTTCGCATTGCCCGGAGGAATCATACAGTTGAAGAAAAAACCTATTCGCGCTCGGAACAGAATAGCGTTGCGTAACGGCCATGCTTCTGTGCGAACAAACGCCAATGATTGCCGAGGAAAATGCGCTGCTATGTCGGCAAGTAGTCGAGGCAAATTATTGGCGCGTCGCGTCGTTTGATTATACACATTCGCTGCTCGAGATGAGACATAATCTGCAGAACGATAAGAGATAAGCAGCAAATAAGATTTGAAGCAAAAAAGAAACAGCTTAAATTGTTTGGAAAGTTATTTAAGAAAAGAACAGAAAAAGAAATTATATAAATCTAAATTATAAATTTATAATCTTTACAGAAGATTATATTTATATCAGACTTATATTTTGATAATATTCTAGGAAGATGCGTGTGTGTGTGTGTGTGTGTGTGTGTAAAATTTAATATTAAACTGCATGAAATGCAAAGTCGCAGAAATCATACAAATGCCAGAGGCGAGATTGCAACACGAAAAAATTACAACAAAAACCTACGAATAATCACGGAATGGAGAAAAAAAGGAGAATGAGAGAAGAACCGAGGGTAAATGGCTGTGAATAATTGACGAAAAAGGGATTGAAAGACTTCGGCTTGCCAAGATAGGCTGCCAGGAGAAGATTGAAAATGGAAGGTAAGAGAAAAGTATATAAAGAGAGAGAGAAGGAGCGCGACATAGGCGCTATAAAGAAAATGCAAGGAAAGACCTTTCCTTTGGAGAATTAAGAGAGAGAAATCCAGAGTGATTTATATATTCGCGAGCTCGTCTCTTCGCACTATCTGATCCTCGATAGCGCAACGCTTTTAGAATACCGCAGTTATTTTTTTTTTTTTTTTTTTTTTAAATTTTTCTTTCTTTCGTAGAGTTTATCTTTACATAAAATACTATTATAATATACTTGATACATATATGACGTTATATAAAATCAATTACAAAAACGCGCGCATTATCGGATGTGCGAAAGTAACAAATTACGCATTTAATTACTTTTCAAGATCGATAAGAGAGTCATGTATAAATTATATTAAATAGAAATTATTTAATCTAAAAAGAAACGATTTATTCAAATAACGATCGAGCAAAGGGCAATAAAAAAGAAAATTGGTACTCATATTTCAAAAATCAATTCAACAAGACGAGAGTGGATTAAGACGTACTCTCTGGACGCCAGAAGTCGAAAGATCGATTAGATGACGTCGAAATGGATGAAGTCTCTTGGGCAACAAAACCCTCACGAGAACCGACACAGTAAAATGGATTCTAATCTCTCTTTGACGCTTCGTAACGTAGGCGTCGCATAGCATTATTCGTCCATTAGGATGCTGAATAATTCACAAACCGGGTGTCTTAGTCGCGCAAACTTTTCGAACGAAGATCCGATGATTACTCTAAACGGACAAAGATGAAGAAGAACGAAAAGTAGAATGAAAAATGTTCTTTCACTCTTTGTTTACTAAATAATTTGTTGGCAAATTGATCGTTTATGAATCTTTTAAAAAAGTTTGTTGTTCTCATTTCGATTCATTCAAAAAGCATTTTTTGATGCAAAGTAAGATATTCAATTTATAGAATAAAAAAATCGTAAAGAAATAGAGAGGCGGATATAATTAAACAGAAATTTTTTTTTCTAAAATAAAACAAAGTCGATACTATCATTGCACAAAAAAAGGAAAAAAATTTTTATTTTATATAAAAATATATTTATATGCGAGTAAACAAATTTCTTGAAATGCCGATTATTACAACGCATTAATATTACAACGAAACAGTATGCACTGTACATATGATTATTTAATGTTTCGTTGCGCGCACCGATGTATACATATATCATATGTACATTGTAGAAAATATACCATGTATTTTACGAGTATTAATCGACGTAACGAAATCCAGCATTGACGCGCCCGCAGCTGGCTTCGAATTACAGTTCAATTTTTCAGGCAAAAGTTACAACGGTCACTGACGATCGAGCTCCGATAAATTGTTCGTGATGGCGCGGCGAAATCGTTACACAGGGCGCGAGCATATGGGGTGGGAGATCGCATTATGCAACCGAGACCGTGTATACGAGGCCGAATACGATCACGTGCACACTCACGGGATTAACGAAGTGCCTCGTGGGAATAGCGCTTCGACTACGGTTGCAAATGGACCAAAGAGAACACGTTCCTCAGAGATACGGCTCGGACACTTATCCCTCTATTCGCGCACGATCCGCTCGTTACACTTGAGCTGTAATATTGCGCGCGGAGTCGGTCTGATATAGATTTACGGTCGTGAGATAGCGGATATTTTTCTAATTCTCGTTAGATCGAATCTTGGCGAGCGAGTTATACAGCTAGTTAGAGAGCTAACAAAAACGCGATTGTAAGAAACTATTGCGTTTATCCGTCACTTGCGATAATATTTATCTTCTGTTACAGAATGAAATGGTCTATTTGAGAAAGCACCTTACCGTTGTTGTTTTAGACAACAATGTTGTTTTTTTTAATATTATCTCAGTCGCGGTCTTTCCAAGTCAAAAAAAAAAAAGTAGAGCGCAGTGTTTCCCAAGGCGATCGCTACTCATTTCGCGAAATAGGTACGTACGTATAGCCGGTATTATTCCGGAAGACGATTGTAGGTCGGCCGCAACGGCTGCGGCCGGACCATGTTGCGCCTGTAGCGTTGCGAGCAGTTTCCTACCGCGGATGAAGGCGGCGTTTGCCTTTACTGCTGCATCGCCCGTAGCGCTGCGCTTTGTTCTGACGTCCATTCGAGACTCGGTCCGTTCCGTGGCTGACTCTAATAGCGAAACTACTACTGCTAGTCGTGAAAATAGTGCTTTGTCTCTCTCTCTTTCTCTGTCTCTCTCTCTCTCAGCTCCCGTAGGGATAAATTACAATGAGTCACGTGCTGTTGATTTGCTATTACCGCATGTTTGTTTTGCGCGAGATCTTGTCGCGGTATAACGAGTTATCTTCTCGCAAAGCATTTTATGACATTCGAGAATGATATACTTACTGATATACCATACTCATATAACGTTATATTCTCCCGCGGAAGAAACTTCTCTATTAGTTATTTTCTTTCATTGCGAAAAAAAAAGCAACAGAAAGTTAAACCGCACAACAGCGACATGTAAATTTCGTTTATGTAACAAGTGACGAGTAATATTTTTCATCTTTTTCTACTTTCTTTAAGTGAAGGTTATCATTTATACGTGCACACAGTGAGCCATTTGTCTTCGTGAATTAATGAGTAATAATACAGCAAAATGTGGCGTGTGATTAATTAATCTCGCAGGCAGCTCTCTAAAGTGCCGACTCCCCCGTGCCACTGAAATAGGTCACAATTACTCCCGAGGTATGTAATGTACACAACTTCGAAATAAACAATAAATTAACAACATTTAATTATTACGAATTTTCCACGCGCTTCTATTTGTCAATTACGCCCACGATAAATATATTAGTATCTCTCTACACACACATCGAAATAATATTAAACAAGACAAATATTCACTTTTAAATTTTGATTTTGTTCTTGTATCTTGCGAAAAAGTATCTTATGAATCGTGAACGAGATTGCGCGCGACTCGGTAAGAAAAGGGATTCAAATAGAAGATAAATTCAATCATATTACAGTAAGGTTCTGTAATGCAATTCTCAGTGTAGGTAGTTCTACAGTTCTATTTATTCGCTCTGGTTTAATATAAGTCAAACTGATAATAATTTACTTACAAAGTTTTACGGGAAGGATCGAAAGGTAACGCTGTACATTGAAAAGGTCCCGTGTCGCCGATTCGATTTTATGTCAATTGCCGCACTGCGCTGTGACAGGAGAGAAAAGGGAATATTTCCAGCAGGATGGGGGTACGCAAAGCGCGGATAGTCGGAAATGAGAAAGTTTCAGTCGTATGTAACAATTCCTCGCGCGGATAATTTCGCTAATTCATAATTTAGCGAACAAATTGCTGCTAACCCATGCATTGATAATATGAATTTTACAAAATCTGAATACAACGACGCGATTTAATATTTATCACATTAATTTCACGACGAATCTGCGAATCAATTGACGAAATGTCACTTACAGAGAGAGGGAGAGAGAGAGAGAGTTCCGCGAATTATATCAATCTCAAAATGATTAACACACGCCTGAACAATAATTAATTGCGTCGCTCTAATCTCCGTCTCTCGTTTGTCTTCTAAACTAACTGTTACGTCACTTTCTTACTTAATACGTATATTATAAACAAAGCAACCGCGCTCTCGTTACTTGGCCGTGAGCTAACCTGATTATACTCGCTAGCGTAATTTTGTTAATTATACAGCGATCACACACTCGGTACACGGCATTAATTACAAATCCCTCTCTCCCTCCTTCTCTCTGTCTCTGTCTGTGTGTGTACACATTCTCTCGCCTATTTGATATACATACTCCATCTAACCCGCTTGACGATGCATATACAAACAGACACGAGCGAATCGGTAGTCAAGATAATGAATCGATAATCTCTTCAAAGTTTATGGGTATCGCTGCAATGGAATTTTCGGGCACGAAGTACGACGGAGATTTGTGCAAAAGCCGCTTATCTGCAGTCTGAACTTTGTCATTTATCGAATCGCCCCGATGCAAGTCGGTAAAAGAGGGATAAATAAAACGAGGGAAAATAAATACGGCGCTCTCAACAGCGGCGGGGGAAAAAAAATCTACAGGGTGCACATATACTGCGAGAAAGCAGGCAGGCGACGTTGAAAAATCTATTTATATATGTCCGATAGTCCTCCCCCTCCTCTGTGCGCAAAGTATACGCGGTGTGCCTCTCTCGCCAGACGACGTAACCCGACGAAACGCCCTTTTCGACATCTCCCCGTGACACGTGAGCTTTTCTCACGAGAGATCGGGATTTTTCGTCGTGCAAATTTCCATTTGCGGGCTATTCCTATTTGCCGCATCGTTAATCCGACACGGGAAAAGTTTTTCCAATTCATAAACTTGCGGCACAAAAGCGTGTCTGGCATCGGTGACAACGACGCGAAGGAGAAATGTCGCAAATATAAAGAAAGCATCAGAAGACACGTGGAAAAAGTAAAGCTTGAAACTGTAATGTAACTCCTCAATCAGAATTTTGCAGTAATTGGCGTTTATAACAGATGTAATTAATTTCTCTCAATTGTCAGTTTAATTATAATCCTCTCTTAACCGATTAGCTTTCTGTGTAGTTCTCCGTGAACACAATCGATGACGAAACAATACAATAATCTCGTGGATTATCCGTTATGATCCACTTGTCTAAGCAATAAGACAAGCTCTCCCGAAGCGTTCAATTCGATCTACTTTAGCTCGCCATTCGCTTTAAACGGCGCAGGATTCTCATCTGATCCGGTTGGTTGTATCCGGATTCCCTTTGTAATAAAATACTCGTTACATGATAATCTTCTTTCCTCTCGTCTTGTAAGGAAGAGAGATAACATTACTCGTGTATTCTCGTTTGATTAGACAAAGTTTTTCGCATTGCTCAGCCGACTTTTCGCCACCTTCGATTAATTTCGCTTGGATTGTCTCAACTACGCTTGTATCGCGACACTCGGTTCGCTACACCGCCGAAATTTATCGCATTGTTACAGAAATACACACACAAGTACGCGCACGATCTCGTCTCGTCGTTTCTTCAAGTTGAGAAATCCCGACACTAACTTCATTTATCCCGCTCTAACGTCGATACTCAATAAAGTGTCACCCATATATAGCTAATCCCGTCGTCTAAATCTTAGCTTAATTTTAGAGATAGTCCTCGTTTCCTCGACGATGAAACTTGAATTTTGCACATAAACGCTTTTTGTCGGCAAAGAAACACGGACGTAATAGCGGACGCTTTTGTTTCTAATTGGACTGAACACGCGGAAACTTTGTTACTCCATTTGTTGTGATCAGCACTTTTTTTTAGCCTCTTCTTGTTTCTTCAGTCACTCCAATCTGTCGTATTACTTCGTGTTATTGCTCTCTGCTTCTCGTTCTCGTTCGCGCTTTCTGTCTGCCTTCTCGCGGAATTTATTTTTATTCTTCTCATCGCCGACGCGACGGCGTCGGCGAAAATATGTGATGGCAATTGCACGTGTCGCTAATTTTCTATTCAAACGAAATAAGCGAGGCATACTTACGGAATAGCTGCGCATTTGATGAGCGCGATATACGAAGAACGAAGTTGCTCCGAAGTACTGGAGTGTTCCACTACGAAGTTTTCAACTTTTCGTGCTCGCGCGCACGGGGAAAGAGCACCGCGAAGGAACACTTCCACTTGAATCGATTAAAGAACGAGTGCGACGCGGAATATTCCCGTCTCGCGCGAGCCGTAAAATAAAATTACACCAATCTGCGATATCGAACGATTCGCAGAAGATTTTGTCACTCGCCACCGATCTATCCGCGCTGAAAAGTTAACAAGTAATATAGAAAGAAGTACGCATAGCTAAATGTTGAATAATACATCTCGATTGAAACATTTCAATCGATTATTTCTTAATCTCTTTTTTTACAACGTGTGAAGATAATTTACTTTCTTTGTACGTTTTGTGTACAATTAAGAATTATTTACGGTAGTACGTGTATGCGTTTTTTTTTTCATCTTTTTTTTTTCATTTTTAAAAACTAAGCATAAAATAAAACTTAACTCAAGCCAGACCATCTTCAGTGGTATAATGTTTGGGGACGAGCAAACCTACGCGCGCCTCTCCCTAAAGACCACATCTTTCGCAGTCGGTACACGTTTATACGACACTACGGCTTAATTACCTCGTTACCGCGGCCATATACTTGTTTTCTGTTGGATTCAGCCGCAAGACTCCGTCTATTCGCAACGCGAAGAGGTGAAGGGCAGAAAGGAAAATGGTACTTTTAACCGAGATTAAATACTCGCCCGGCGAAAAGAAATGGGGGAAACGAGATAGGAAGATCGTGCCGCGGTTTTATTCCCGTGAACGAGGAATTGTTTAACGAGGACAACTCTACGCGCAGACAAGCTAAATAGCGCACATCGTGAATATTTAAGGTTACGAATGAGAAACGGACGAAACGCGCCGGTAAAATAAGTTGCGACCACTTAAGGGTTCTACGAGTTTTTAAAAGCGACGCCCTTTAAACGGTTTTTCCTTCTTTCTTCTTTTTTTAATTTCAGTCCGACGTAACACTCCTCGTGCAACTGAATTTGATGCGATTTGCATTTAAATAACGTGATTTAAGTAATTTGAGATAATGCGCAAGTTTAAGTAAGTCGAGTATCCGAGATTTAAATCTCGCGGTCTTGTGTGTTTGCGCATACACGAGGATATATAAACAGACAAAACCATACATGAATGAGATTTTTATATCGACACTTTTGCGTGCGATGATGTTTAAAAGAAATTCCAGTAGCCCTCTTCTGCGTTTAAATAACGCAGTTTGAAAACAAAATTATTCTCCGACTAAATGCAACGTAACCACACGCTAACTATTTTTTTATAGATTACTTAAAGACTAAATTGCTTTTACTATGCGAATCGAAGTTAATACAAAGCTTTATAGGTCAGCTAAATAGATACAAAGTATCTTCACAAGTGTGAAAGCATCAAAATTTTGACTCGGGAAAGGCACTGATTTTTGCATTTTAATGTATACTTCACCTAGCACAACATAATTGAAATAATGACATAATCGCGATTAAAACCACATGGTTTGATGCGTCTTGACGAGCTCTAGGAGTAAC
>QVNW01001111.1:0-75341 GCA_014825475.1 Pseudomyrmex flavicornis
ATAAAATTGGTTTTCCAGGTATTACCAAGCATCTGCAACGAAGTGTTGAAGTCTGTTGTTGCTAAGTTTAACGCCTCACAATTGATTACGCAAAGACAACAAGTTTCCAATATGGTGCGCAAGGAATTGACCGAACGCGCTCGGGACTTCAATATTGTTTTGGATGATGTTTCAATAACAGAGCTTAGTTTCGGCAAGGAATATACCGCTGCGGTAGAAGCCAAGCAAGTAGCCCAGCAGGAAGCTCAACGAGCTGCTTTCGTAGTGGAAAGAGCCAAGCAAGAACGACAGCAAAAGATTGTGCAGGCTGAAGGAGAGGCCGAAGCAGCCAAAATGATATCCTTTAGAGAATTAATCAATTTTCTAGCTGTTCTGCGATATAAACAAATTTTTTTTTGGGTTACATGATTTTTTACTTGCGCAAGTAGATCGTAGAAAGATATAGTACAACTTTAACTTTCTTTTTCCAATTATTATTAAAAGCTGGAACTTGTGCAATTTTAGCAAGTTTGTGAGAACTTGTATTAATATTTAAAAGAAAATTTAAAATATAATTGCCTTAACTGCAGTGCACCTTGGTTTAGCTGTCGGCCAGAACCCTGGTTATCTGAAACTGCGTAAGATACGAGCAGCGCAAGCAATCTCGCGCACGGTAAGCACCGTAACGTTGTTGAGAAAATTTGCTATCTCAAAATTAAGATCAAAAGACGCAAAGTTGCGTCACTTTGCATGTAAATCTTAAGAAAAAAATATTTCGCACGCTTAATTAAAGATCTCAAAATAATTGCTAAAAACAAGTGATTTCGTTGTTTTAGATCGCCAACTCTCAGAACAGAGTATTCCTCAGTGGCAATAGTTTGATGCTAAATGTTCAAGATCCCACGTTCGACGAAGGCAGTGACAAGCTGAAAAGTAAGAAGTAAAACATCGTCAAAACGTGCGCCATTCTTTTTCTTTGATTTTCTTTCTCTAGAGTTGTATTTTTATTCAGCTCAAAACATCAAATTGTTATTGTACAATTATGTGTCGAAATGCTACGAATAAGAGTCATCAGAAGGTTTTCAAAATTTATGGTATTAATCTATGTACGACGTGTATATTCCCATCACAGACTTCACTCATCTCCTTAGTACTTTCCTCGTGACCATGCTCGCTCGCAGATACTTTTATATGTGATCATTTATATTATGTAACGGTTCTTATCGGATGTTTTCTCGCAATTGGTCTCTGTATAGGCAGCACACTGTAGACTATAGTTGCTTACGCGTAGACGTCCAATACTGGCTTTTTCAGATTACACAACATGGAAAAACTGGAATGAGGCAGCCGACAATGTCGCCCGGAGTTTAAGTAGTTCGCAACGAGCGCTGTTAGTTGACGAAACGCTCGGCATCGAGGCTCGATCAGACAGAGCAGACGTCTCCTCTTCGTCCTCTCTACTAGAACTGGCCGACGATGGTGCTAAGCGAATAATACCGTGATAAAAATGACTGCGACGCGAGCATGTCTCTTTAACACAGATCCTTCTTTGCTCCGCTATCCTGTCCAAGAACATGTCCTGCGTATATTATTTTTGACGGTATGATAAGTAGGATAAGATCCGTTTCTTTTATCGCGCACTTGTGTTTTACATTGTAATTTACATTTTATGTACTTAAAAATGGGTACAAGTTACAGAGGAATTTAAAAAGAAAACAAGAAAAAGATAGAATATAGAAAATCAAATCATGGGACAAAATGACAAATTGTTAAACGACATTCTCTAGTTAAAAAATAATCTCTTTACATATATTTATTTTTCTCTTGTTATTTTTCTGTTTTTTAATCTTCTTGTCGTTCTTTTATCTATTCTAATTTTCTAATTTATACAATTAAGTTACGATGCCATACAATTAAAGTAAGTTGTGTGGTACTATTTATTTGTGTTTAATTACTAAAATGATAAAAATCAAAATAATATTGAAAAAGTGGTAAGTAATATTAGCGATAATAAAAAATATCTAATAGACTATATACACAAAATATTTTATTATATTATAGAAGGTTAATTATTTGCAATATATAAAACATCGCAGTAGGTTTGATGTAAACCTGTGCATTTTAGTTTAAAAATAAACTTGTAATCGCGGTATTCCATAAAAATATAAAGATAAAAATTGATTGTAACGTAGCAATAACGCGGTAATCAATCAACATGTCTCGCATTTCTAAATAATAAAAGTCTCTAGAAAATTCTATCTGATAGCCAATCAAGTCTTTGTATTGTACGGAAACGCAGCAATGAAATGGAGTAAAAACACTGCGCCGTACAGTGTTTATAATAGCACATGCGCTGGAAGTCCAATCAATCTAACCTAATTCACAAAAATGGACTTGACGTGTTAATTTCTCTGGAAATAGAATCCTGACTGATCAAGAAAAAAGAAACAAAATCAAGTCATGATTTCATAGAATTGTTATACATTTATTTATTTTAAATTGACATATGGGTGTACTTTAAATATATTTATTGAATCAACCAGTTGACTAGATGGATTTGTTATATACTGTCAATAGGAGAAATTCTCCAAAGTCGAATCAAGAATGGTATGTTTGAAAAACTACATGTCTTTTGCAACATTTGTATATTGACTCTAAAATATACCTAACACAATTCTATTAATTTATTTGTTTCAGTTTATATGGTGGTCAATCCTTGTGTTCCTTGTCCAGTCGAAATATAGCAGCATTTACAACAATGATAGAGTTAGATGATAATAATGGCAAAACACGTGGTTGTCATGTTTATGTTGCAGATTTAAATATGCCATGGCATGCTCACAAGTACAATATTTTATATCATTTAAAGTCTTTAATATTTTCTGTTTATAACAGTATTAGATAAAGAATCTCTTATTAGAAGTAAATGTTCAATAAATGTTTTAATAACTTGAATTCTCTAAAGTTAGAAATTAAACATGAAATTCTTTTTATTTTCAGAGTGCTCTCAAATAAACACAATATCACTGCCCTAGAGTGGGATTTGCCTGGTGACAAGTTAGTGGTAGCAGATACAGCTGGAAATGTGCAGTTGTGGATGTTTAAGGATCATGTTTTAAGTGATTGGATGTTAATAGGTTCTACATATTTCTCTGGTGAACACATATTGGGTGCAGCTTGGTTTCATAATGGCAAAAAGGTATTGCAAATACTAACTTGCTAAACAACAGCTTTCTTTCATATTTTCAAGAACAAATCTTGTATGCTAAAATAATTAATTTGTTTTTGTTCTTTTTTATTAGTTTATATTACAATAGTTTTTTATATTATAACTTACAAAAATATATTTAAAAAATCTATATCACACTTATTATTGTTTTCCATACACAATGTGTGTTCACCTTTTATTTTTTCTACAAAATTTAATTTTTCAGACTGGGCTGGTGACTGAAAAAAAAGACAGCATGCATTATAGTGAAAAATTCAATCACTTATTATTTGCACCATCAGTAAGACAATTTGGCAACAGAGCAGCTGAAGGTGTACTGGTTGTGTCAACTACCGGCATGGTTGGTGCAGTCATGATTACAAAAGATCTTCAGGTTCCGATTTGTTACTCAACAGAAAGTCTTGGCAATGCAAGACACAGAATAACTGCAGTGGATTTGTGTTATGGAAAAAGTAAAATTGAAACACATATAAAACATAATTAATAAGTGTTATATATGGACATATGTTGCAAAACTTTGTCTGTATTTTAGATGGTCACTTTCTCGTCGCAGTCAGCAGCGGCAGTACTTGTCTGCCAATAAGATGTTATAGAGTATTGGTACGAAAAAACGATGATAAGTGTACTATCACGTCGCAAGCTCTGCCGAGTTTCTTCCTGCAAGATGGAGCACCCAAGGATAATTTATGTAAGCTTAATATTATGTTATAAGAAGGTTGAAAACAGATTAATGTATTTTATAATTGCGCATTTGTTTAATTTTTTACAAATGTGACGCAGGCACAAATGTGACGCATTTAAAGTTCGTGGTCAGGGAAGATGCGGACTCTCTTGTAATCGCGGCGAATAGCGAATCTAGTGGATTCGTGGAAGTTTGGGAGTTGCGAGAAAAGTCACAGCCGGTTCACAAATTATTTCAGCCAAAGAGTTTAGAACCTTTTAAGACTGTTGTAGGTATTTTATTTATACGTACATAGAAGTCGCTTTTATAATATTATAAATATCTTCTTGCTACGTTCTGCCAACAACCATAGGTTTGGCAATATCAGTCGCAGTATCGCTGCCAGTCACCGGTCACGGCAATAGCGACTACAAAGCTGTCCATAGTGACAACGTTACCACCTCCAAGCTACGTAATAATAGCATTGGCGGACTCGTCGGTGCATTGTCTGAATCGTCTTGACTGTCTCAAAGAAGTGGCGTACTCGTCGTTGAACATGGGCTGGCGTCAAGACGAGCCGAGCAGCAAACACTTCAAGAGCTCGGTATCCGTTGCTCATATGGATCTCTCGTGGCTGGGCTGCGTACTTCTCGCGTGCGACACTCATGGCAATCTATATCTCTACAAATTGTTGCCGGACGGCACCACAGGTACGAGATAGGTATCAAATTTTCTTTGTCGTGTGAAGAAATTGTTGTAAAAAATGAAATAATAATAAAAATCCAGATGTTGCACATTCAAAATATGATTTATTTCGCAGGCTCATCGATGTCGTTGAGCTACGCTTGCACTTTATTGGAGTATTGTTTAGTGACGGGACTTGATTGGCTGGACATACTTTTGTGCTTGAGATCGTCCATGATCGAAGCGTTGTGCGAACGATTAGACGTTTCCTTCAACCGGCAATCGCAACCTACGCAGCAATATCACTATATTCAATTTTTATGCATCAAGACGTCATTGTACAGGTAAACTTGTTAAATTTCTTATAGCAAAATAGGCAAGAGTTTCAAAATTATAAGATACAATTATAAAATCGACGTTTACAGAATGCTCGTATCGGGACAAAATAAGGCAGCGGATTTATCGTCGCTGCTAATGATACACTCTGTAGCCACGGCATTCAAGTCTCTGTTAAGACCGTCAGACTTGATAACTCACGACAAAGGTCCGGCAGAGAGCCTAGCCGCAGTGCTCACAGATGTTATTACCGATAACATTGACAAGGTAATACAACTCGTATACTTTGAACTGTGTGTTTCAATTAACGTTTTATTTTTTTTTATGCTAATAAAAGTTTGATTAATGATAGCAGTTAATTAAATCGTTTTATTTACGTTTGATATTTTGTATTAGGTACTGTTGCATCTCGATCCGAAAGAATTTACAGTTGAGCCGAGCACGCTGCAGTCGTTGCAGCAACTCATTCAATGGGTCGCTGACTTAGCTTTAAACTTGCTCGCCAAGCTACCCGAGCAAAGAATGCAAATGAAATGTGGCGGTGTGAGTATATTTAATGGTCTCGGAATCATTGTCTGCTTTTAAATCTTTTGTTTTCTTTAATTTGGTTTTTTTTTTACATTGTTTTGCAGTACGAACTTCTCAAGGACCACAAGGCTTTAAATACAATACGAGAGCTGCTGGTTATGATACGTATTTGGGGATTACTTCGTCCTTCGTGCCTCCCGGTGTTTCTTCGCAGCGCAGACTCGTTAGATGTTTTAGCCTTGTTGTTTCGTTTGTTATCGAAATTGGTGCAACCTAATGGAGACGCGCAGCAGCAACAACAGGTGGACGACGGATTAATTGGTATATATATAATAATATATACCGTTACATTTTGTTACATTTTGGTAATATAACACATAGAACAGATATTTTTATTAAATTTATTTAGTTTTAGCTTTTATTATGATATTTTATTTATTTTTTGACGAGTACACACTGTTTTTATTATTCTTCTTTCTTTAGTAAATTTAGTAAAATAATAAAGTATTTACACTCCGCATCAAAATAAGGAGATCACTTTTAATTGTGCGAAACATATCCAGTATTTAATTAATTTATAATATAATATAAAGTATTTATAATCAAGAAAGCAGATGCAAATCAAAATTCTTACCGTGTACATTTCGTACTTGGTTATTTCGCGTTCCGGAAGTTTGATAATAACCACATCCTGAATAGTTATTATCAAACTAGATAAATAAACTCGCAATCGGCAACATTTTAACACACTCTACAAACAAGTGTATTACAAGTAATATTTACAATTATTGTGTAACAAAAGAAATTTATATATATTTTTTATGCGCGTGTGATATACAAGTAAGCACACAAGTCTGATAAAAAATATAATACAGAGGAAGAAGCGACATTGTCAACGAATTTCATTTTCAACGAAGAAACAACAAAAAGATGAGTAGCAAGCTCGCGCTCAAACACAAAGATTCTCTCGCTTTGAAAGAGAATAAACTGAAACACGGAGAAAAACAGGAAGTTTACAAGATGAAATATAGATATCTGTCGTTGCCTTGTTTTACTTTGAGCGTGTTCCTGGTCTACTGGCTTATCATATGTCCTATAATTTTTGCTGTGTGTTTCTTCTTGTTCAGCTCTCCGTACGAGCCTTTTATCTTTTGGATCATCTCGTTTTTAATCTGGTTCATTATTATGGGTTTGATACTAATCTGTTGGAGACGCTCGCAAGTGAAACAAACTTCCGAGATCAGCGTGATTTCCAAGTACGGCTCGGATAGAGTGGGTAAACCCCTCGGTATCTTGCAGACGTCGTCCGAAGATGCGGAGTCTCTCGAGACAAAGATCGACTCCGAACGTGATCCAGAATCAGATCACAAGAACGATCGAAAAAGCAAGAAAGAGCTGCTGCCTTTGGTGATACACAAACGAATGTCTGGTGAAAATATTGAGGATACCGCAGTCGTTCACGCTGAGCAAGATGGGGAAACTCGCTCGGACGTTGCCAGTGATTACGTTGCGAAAAATCCTTTGCAGGATTATCTGCAATTGGTAACGATATCACCGACAAAGGACGAAGAGGCGAAATCTCTCAAAACGCCGATGTCGCCACGAAACCTATTCTTCATCGATTTGATTCGCGGAGCCGAAGAAGCCGAGAAAGCGAACTCGTCAAAATCGAGAACATATTTCTTTCCGAATGAAACGAGCGAGAATGATACAAAGAAAAATGCGGAAGAAAGAAAGAAGGACACGGAAGACAGGAAGGATGTGAAAGATGAGGACTCGAGAGACGAGAAAGATAGGACGAGCGAATCGAGTTACTTCATAGCGAATGTGGACACTCCGGTCAGTGAGAAAACGGAGGTCTTCCTTCATATCGATCCAGGCGTGGGTGCCGATCCGAAGGAAGTGATTGTGGAGAAACCAGTGCTACTATTGCAATCGAATGAAAACACTTCACAAGCTAATTAAATTAATAAAAAGACGAATCACTTGATAATTAAACAACATAAAATATGAACTGAACAGAAATCGAGATTTTATTTAAAATAATTAATGTGTTTAAATAAAAGATTTTATATTAACACACAGTATATACGTGTTTTTTGTATCTACTTTCTTGCTTTATAAAACTTAATTGCTGTCTAATAGATATGTATTTTTTAATTACTCTAATAAATATCCTTTCTATTATATTAATAGAACAGATATTTTAATCAAAATTTTAGAATAGATCAAATTAATAGAATAGATATTTTAATCAAATTTAAAAAAAATTTTTTATCGAAAACTTACGTACGATTTTGTTAATATAAACTCTTTTTCAGATGACTGCTGCTTGTTGCCAAATCAAATCATGATTCCGCAACTGCATCAAGGCAACAACATAACTGCCATAGTATCACCGCTTTTATTTTATCAGAACTTGCCGCTACAGGTAAGAAGTAATCTAATTATTAAAGCTTAATTATTTTAACGAAGAAGAAAAAAAGATAGATTAATTTTCTTGACAAATATTCAATTTTTATACATGTATATTTGTTATCACAATAACTATTGATCATTACAATTTACGATTGCAGTTGGAGTACGGAGTAGAGCCTGAACAATTGGTTTTTACACCTGAAATAAACGCCATCGAAGGCTGTATGCACAGCGGACAGATCGTTGACACGATACGACATTTGTACTTAGGAAGGCAGCCGCTTTTAGTAAAGCAATGCACAAGGTATTCTATTTTGATTCATTGCTTATAATATTGGTTATAATATTAATAATGTTAGAAAGAAGAAAATAATAAAATACACGGTCTTATAATTGTTCTCCGTCATGTTTCTAGATGCGGCGGTAAAGCACAAGTACAAAACATGACGAGAACAGCTGCGATCAGAGCTTGGGACCAAAGATGGACACGTGCTTGTCGGTGTGGCGGCGTTTGGCGGATTCACAAAGCCTGCTAACGATTCGAAAAGTGAATTAGAAATCAAGTTTCGAATTAATTTTCATATCAAAGTTTACACAAGCTATCCATCGAACGAAATCTAACGACCGAAAGAGCTGGTTCGCTTGTCAAGATGTACTTTTTTATGATATTTAAGATTTTTTAGACATTTTACAGCAATTGTTTTATTTTGTAATGTACAAGAAAAATAAAAATGAGATTTTTTTATACATGTTCACGTGAAGAAGAGCATTACAGGAAATAAAGTTATTTATAATAATTAAACGTATTGTTGCATAAATTGTTTTTTCCAGACATCAAAAAGAAGTGAGTGCACTCAGAATTGCGAGTGCTTAAAAAGTAAATGGAAACTCTACTTCAAAACACTTATTTATGACACGTAAAAAAACATACATATGCATGCAGTAAAAAAAAAAATTATTTAAATTTATTGCTTTTACGTGAATTAATAATAAATGTAAGTTTTACACTATCAATTCAAATTTTATTATCTTTTTTTAGTTTGTTTAGTCTTCGTTACAACATCGGATTTTGCCGAGAGAAGAAAAAACGATTCGAGGAATGTGCAAATCGAAATTTTCATTATTCCTGATAATATCCGGATATCGTTGCGGAAAGAAATTGCTCAGTGGCTCTCTCCTTTCTTGCCGGACACTCTCTTGAACTCGCCCATGTTGGTGGTAGAAATTGGTCGACCGATTATAACTAAATGATCGATTCTCGTAGTTTCCGAACCGCTCTGATTGTCTATCACGAAAATCTGAAGATTCTGCACATTTTGAAATTTAACGTAGCGAAGTAAAATCGAGTTCTCTTCTTCAAGGTCCTTGGTCGACAGCCTATGTTAAAAAATTAACATATTAATTTCTCACATTTAAAAGTCATCTCGTGAAAAAATGTCTATTTTCTTCAGATAATTAAATATATAATTTTTTTTTTTTTTAGAAATCTGCATATAGTATATTTCAAGACTTACGTTAGATCTTGAGTACTCGTGTTGGAGCTTGCCATTTCGAAATCGATTGTCCTGGGTTGGTTGATAAATAATTTGATATTTTTCGGCCCGGTCTCCGCGGGCGCTTTGATCTTAAGCGAATGAACTTTAACGGGCTGCGAGAACGTAATAGACATTATCAACTGCTCGTCCGTGTCGCTCTCAAGATACCCGCTATCCGAATTTAAACACTGAGAAAACGTATGATAATCCGACTCGTTCAAGCACTCGCACTGCTGTTTCATTATGAATCTCGACAGGTCCATCTGTAAGACAAGATTTCACCACAAAATCATGATGCCATTAAATTAGAAAAAACTTTAAATAAATCAAATTTATGTTTAATAAATTTAAAAATTTCCAACGTTAGTTTTGAAAATAGTTTTAAAAATAATTATTTTTATTTGTGTAAGAATGCAAATAGAATTGATAAAAAAACAAGAAACTTTTCTTTTTGAAAACATATATTTAAATTTACAACAATTTTCCAATTTTATCTAATTTATATTGATCTAATTTATATTATATTTGAATTTGTTTTCATTAAGCAAACAAGTTTCTATAATTGCTACTTGTTCCACATTGCATGTAAATTACCAATGGTCGTTAAATAATTTAAATGACATTAATACTTCACAATAGTTTCGTTGCTTATATTTGTTTGAACACAAACTTAAAAGATTTATTCGATTTAGACAAGGTAAGGGATTTCGACGAATAAATCTCGAAAATTACGAAAATGTATACAACGCATTGGTTGTACAATTTATTGAGAAAAGAGAAATATATATGTATATATATAATATATAATTATATATGCGGAATAAATCTTTGTGTGTGAGTAAAATTCAAGAAGACAAGAATTAAATTTTTTGTAGGAAACAATTGTAACATATAAAAAGTATTTAGCAAAGCTGTCTGTAAATCAAAATAATGCAATAAGAACGATAGACCACTGATGAACGCGAGAAAAAATAATCAAGAAATAAATAATTAACAAGTAATTAACAAGTAATTAACAACAGTAAGTTATGAGATGTTTTCATTCTTTAATTTTGATTCCAAAAACATTTGTTTTTTTTTTTTTAAGTTCATCAGCGATCTGTTGGTCTTATCACATTATTTTGTTGAAAACAAAACAGTTTAGTCTTTTTCATTTTGGTACTTATTCCAGAAGTACAAAATCGCAACGAGGAGAATCATTCCAAAAATATGTTGATAGGCATTCTCGGTATTTCGTACATGACCAGACATGGAATCCGCGGCCGAATCGTCGTCGTCATCGCCGTCGCCACTGCCGTAGAACTGCTGGATCTTCGATTCCAGGCCGACGGGATCTGCGCCCTGACACTGGCCCAGTTTCGTGCGTCTACGGTAGAAGATGAAAGTGGGCATCGCGTTGACATTCTGTACCGTCGCTGTGACCGTACACTTGTCCACGTCGACTTTCAAAAACACCGCCTTAGGATACTTTAGCGACAGTTGCTCGAACACCGGAGCGATTCTTTGACACGGTCCGCACCTGCGATACACGCAATCATATTTGTTATTATAACAGTGAAAGAAAATTAGAATTCTTGGCATTTCGCTCGTAAAATCAGTTTTATTCGTTTCCGATTAATTTTTAATCAACCAATTATTTTGTTAGAAATTTATCAATCGCATTGGTTACTTGGCAAAATTGAATATCACAACTGACGCTCAATCAGCTGATCAACTTAATCGAATATGACATAACTGACCTGTAATTTTGTAAATTTAGAATTACTTAATTCATAACCAAATAATTAAGAAAACATTAACAAATCATACTTGATCTTTAACAAAAGTCAGTGAACTCTTCTATATTTCAGTGCTTATTTAATTAAAAACAATAAATACAATTTTAAGACTTACTTCAAAACTGGTTAATTAAAATTCTGTAAAATAATTTCTACTCTTCTAGTCATTCGCGTTTTATTGACTCAAATATACACTCTGTAGAGAAAATTGAAAACAAAAGACAGCTTCCAAATTATTGTTCACATTGTACATATATCTATACACTTTATAACACTGAGCGCCACGTCATTCTTACATAGCGTGACAGTTTAAGTTCTACTGTGACAGTTTGCATTCTACTTGCAAACGATCTGTCTCAATTTTTTTCTTGTGTCGAAATGTTTCTACGAACTGAAAGAAATGCAGGAATCAGTGAAATCGCGTCAAGATGTATTGCTTTTTTCCAGAAACCGGTACATCGAATATAAATACGCAACGAGAAAGAATATGAGAAATATAACCTAGAACGGAGGCTCACCAACTTGCTGTAAAATCTACGACGACGAGCTTCTGTCCGGCACTGGCCAGCTCGCCGTTAAAGTGAGAATCATCGTTAATTACTCGTACAGCTCCCATTATTTTGAATATTTGAATTCACACTGCACCGATCAACACCACAAACGATATATATACAAATTACAAAACTACTCCCATTAATTGAAACAGCCTTATCCAGCTTTAGCAAAGTTTCGAAGTTCTCCGCATTCGAAGTCGTCATTGGCTCGATCGTCGCCGTCTAGCACAATCGATCTATCGCGTTTGGTCAATTTGTTTCGAACGCGATTGATCGATTTGATTGCCCGAATCGATCAATGCAATTGTCCACTGACCAAACCGGACATGAGGTGCTGAGGTGAAGAGGTTATGACAGTTTGACAGATTGTTGTGAATTATATTTATAAAAAAGAATTTATTTCTTGTCGTTGCAGATAAGTTACTGAAGAAACAAAGGTATATTTCTCTTACATTTACTTTGCGTTTAATTTTTACAAAATTTATTGTTTTTTTTTAACTTCTAAGATTAAATATCTAGCCTATAAAAAAAAAAAAACACGTTACTTGATAACTACATATAGGTGCACATGTATTTCTACATAAGAAGTCACTCACATTTACTTGCACATTTATATCTATACAAAGTAAAAAAATAGAATTAATAAAATAATATCCATTGTAATAAGGTTTGCAATACAGTTTAAACAACAAATAGAATGATGTAATCCATTTTTTTTTTTATTGCTAATAAAGTTGTATTACATCATCTTTTACAGATGGTTGTAGACAATTCAGAGGAATGTTCTCCTGCAGGGTAAGAATAGAGATGTGCAACTTACAAATTAAATTTTTATGTATATTTATTAAATTTTTTTTCTATTTAAACAACTTTTTCTTATTTTCTAATACTAAGAGCTAATAGTATATATAAGTCAAATAAAAACACAATAATTTATTATTTCTTTTTGTAAAGAGACAAGATGTCTAAGAAAGCACTAAAGAAGCAACAGAAAGAAGCGGAAAAAGCAGCAAAGAAAGCAGAAAAAGCTGTAAGTATGTTTGCATGTAAATTTTTATTTTTACTCATTAACTACAAGAATATTATAGTCAAGCAAATATATTTAATTTTCAAAAATTGAATATTGCTTTCAGTCATCTCAGTCAGAATCTACAAATGAAGCTGAGGATGTGTCTCTGGGAAAATATGGACAAATGGACATGATTCAAAGCAAGGAGAAATTTTTAGATAGAAAATTTATATCAATCAAAGATCTAAATAAAAATCTGGAGAATCAAACAGTTTGGTTAAGAGGTCGCTTGCATACTAGTCGTGCAAAAGGTAAATATCTTGTAGGGAAAGATTAATTTTCCATTAATACATGCTAGATTTTACATTAATTTTAAATTTATTTAAGGCAAGCAGTGCTTCATTGTGTTGAGACAACAATCCTACACTGTGCAAGGATTAGCTGCTGTAAATGACCAGATTAGCAAACAAATGATTAAATTTATATCCAAGTAAATTCTACAAACTTAAGAGAATTTAAAATTGTTATATTTTTATACATAGGAATTTGACATGACACTTTGTTATATTTTTAGCATCACAAAAGAATCTATAGTCGATGTCAAGGCTGTGGTGAAGTCTGTACCAAAACAAATCGAATCGTGCTCGCAAAAAGATGTGGAAGTCCATCTAGAAGAAGTCTTTGTAGCAAGCGCCGCGAAACCGCAGCTTCCTTTGCAGATAGAAGACGCCGCGAGATCCGTTAACGAAGCGGATGAAACGACGTTGAATATCCGAGTGAATCAGGACACCAGACTGGACAACAGAGTGCTGGATCTGCGTACTCCAGCTAATCAGGCAATTTTCAGAGTAGAGGCTGCTATTTGTAAACTGTTCAGAGATATTTTGACGGAAAAAGTGAGTGTAACGATGTTTGTTTCTACACAAAACAATTTTATTCAATACTTGTCATCGAAGTGTTTGCTCTTCAGGGCTTTGTTGAGATCCACACTCCCAAGATCATCTCCGCAGCTAGCGAGGGTGGTGCGAATGTTTTTACGGTATCTTATTTCAAGGGCAACGCTTACTTGGCTCAATCGCCTCAGTTATACAAGCAGATGGCGATTGCTGCTGATTTCGACAAAGTTTTCACTGTTGGAGCAGGTACTTGAAACAACTCAAATTTGTTTAATAGAAATAAAAAGTCAATAGCCCTTTCAATAATTAAAAAGTGCATTAAGTGCCAAACTCTGATAAAACGTGTGTTGCATTTATTGCATATCTTTAATAGTAGATTATTGAGATTGTGTCTTGAAATTAGTTTTCAGAGCGGAAGATTCTAATACGCACAGACATTTGACGGAGTTCGTAGGGCTCGATTTGGAGATGGCCTTCAAGTATCATTACCACGAGGTCGTGGAAATCATTGGGCAAATGTTTACCGAGCTGTTCAAAGGCTTGCGTGACAAGTTAATAATAATACTTAAATATTCTTGTACATTTAATACACATACATAATGTTTAGCAGTTGTTAGTAATCGGTCTCAACAGGTATGCGGATGATATAGCAGCAGTCAGCCAGCAATATCCGGTGGAGCCGTTCAAGTTTCTCGAACCAGCTCTGAGACTGGAGTATTCGCAGGCGATCGAGTTGCTGGCGGAAGCGGGCGTGACGCTGGGAGAGGAGGACGATCTGTCGACGCCGGATGAAAAACTCTTGGGAAAAATCGTCAAAGCCAAAGTAAGACAATGAAAACTCTCAGAACAAGTAAAATCTGACAACTAAAGTGTCAGATAAACACAGTAAAAAAATATCGCGATTTGTTTTTTAATCAAAGAGTGTTTTTTTTTTCAGTACGATACGGATTTCTACATTTTGGACAAGTATCCTCTTGCAGTGAGACCGTTTTACACTATGCCGGACCCGAATAATCCTGTAAAGTATTCTCATTGTCATTCAATAGAGAATTTATATTTCTTTCCTTGTTGCTAATTATCGGTCTTGCATTATAGAAAGTATCTAACTCTTACGACATGTTCATGCGAGGCGAAGAGATCATTTCTGGCGCGCAACGTATCCACGACCCGGACTTTCTCACCGAACGCGCCAAGCATCACGGAATCGGTAACGTTTCCTGAAGAGAAGCCTTGTTTATACAGTTCAATTTTGCTGAGATTTATAAAACATTCACACCGCTTTCTCTTTATTCTTTAATCAGATGTCGAAGGAACAAAAAAATAACGGAGACGTTTGTTTCAGATATCGAGAAGATCAAGGCGTACATCGACGCCTTCAGATATGGATGTCCACCGCACGCCGGTGGCGGCATTGGCATGGAACGTGTGGTGATGCTGTATCTCGGCCTGGACAATATCCGAAAAGTGTCCATGTTCCCGCGTGATCCTAAGCGTCTCACTCCTTAAAGAATTCGAGAAGAACTGGATTTCTTCGAAAACTTAAGAAGAGAGAGAAATTGTGATTTCTATATATATATTTCGGTATATACATTACAGTATATTATACCGACGACGGAGTATATAAAAATATCTTTTAAATTGAATATATATACACTTTATACACTGGCGTTCAACGTGTTCTATTATTTTCCTTTTTGATTTTCTTCTGAGCTACAGAATATCTCCCGCTAGTGTTCGTTCAGTGTCGTCTGTCGTCGACGGATGGCGAGAGTGGTGCATGATATGGGTGCGTGCGAGTTGGCTACAACCTAACCTAATGGCTCCTGACACAACACAATGTTGATGTATCAGTTGATCAACAACACGTTTTGTTGTGAAGTTTGAGAGATACACAAAATAAAACTACCCTCTTGTGTCTTATAAATTATTGATTATTACGTAATGCAATTATTTGCATTACTTGTATCACGGATTATTTAGCATAGTTCAAACTTCAAAATGAATTTACTCGTGATAACCACTCTGAGTTGTATCATCGATACTATTTTGCCATTTTTAGTCAAATATGTGAGTATTTTTTTATCTCGAATATTTAAATTGCGTAGGTTTTATTAATAGGTTTTGTTTTAAATATCAAAATCTTTTTACATCATTGTAAAAAAGTTTCTTTGAGTCGTATGCCCAATCGCTACGACATTTATTTCAAGTATTCTGTCTATAATTCATTAATAATCGATTTTTTTCTATAAAATACACGTAGATCTCAACATTTTTCTTTACAAAACTGCGATATTCATACACGGCAGATGATATTAAAATGAGAGATGAATTAAAGAATATGAAAAAGGAAATGTCGCACATCTCGGTTCACGATGAATTTGCAAAATACGCCAGGCTTCAACGCAAATTCAACCAAGTAAACAATACTTTGAACGAAAAGAGTGAGTTTCTATATTTTTTTTCTGTTGTATCAAAATGAGAAATTTATTTCAATAAAATTTGTATAGATCTATACAGTTTTTTTGCCATCTACTAAGTTTGATAAATATGCGTAATGTTTTTTTATCATTACAAAATTATAATTTAATAATTTATTGTTACAGTAAGGAACAAGCTGAACAGAAAGGCAATGTATGAAACATTGCTAATTCGCATCATCAGTGCATTAAATGTATGTAAATTGCTTGAGATTTTTTTATCTTTGTTTGCAACTATATATTACATATAAACATGCATACAAATTCTTATTTCTTATTTCTAACATTCTTACTTCTTAATGAAAATTCAATATGTTTACAGATAGCAAGTCTTAATATTAATCATGTGTTTTTCATCATTAGTCATGTAGTGTGTGTGAAAATATTTTGTTAGCAACATATTTTCATGATTTCTACTCAACTATCTAATGTTCTTTCAGGGTATCTATATGGCGTATCTTTTATATATGTATAGGAAACAGCCGATAATCATTCTCCCAGAAGGTACTTTGTGGCCATTCCAGAATTATTTCAGCTGGCCGTGCGAACATGATAATGCTATTTCTTTATTATCATGGATTGTAATCACTCGATTGGGAGTGTCTGGATTCAAGGAACTCTTACTTTTTAATGAATTGCATCACGTAAGTATATATATATATATATATATATATGTATATATATATAAATGAAGTTTTATGATAATAATCACTTGTGAATTTTTTTTAATTAAAATCTTTTCTCAAATTTTATTCTTACGAAGAATATAAATCACTACTTTTATATTTTACTACGACCAAAACCAACTTAAGTTTGCGAAGTTTAGCTGTAAGTTGTGTTTGACGGAGCCTAGTCTTCTAACGTATATCTTACGATAACCGATGTCTTGCAGATATCTGAAATTGTCGCCTAGTGTTTCCTCGCCGCTGGAGAGCGTCCGAAACATGTTCATCTGAAAAAGCGAACTTCGATCAAAAGTAAAGAACAAATATTCTGATTTATTATAATGAAAGATCGTTTTTCTGTATTGTTACAAAAATAATTCGTAAAAACTTTACAACTGACGTACTTGGCGAAAAGATATTGGGACCGGATTGGCGAATATTATCCAAGTGACCGCTTCGCTGCAAGGCGGGGTTGTGAGCGATCCTTTGTACGTGTAAAAAATGTCAGTGTTCGAAGGTATCAGAGATGTCAGAGTCACATTTATATCAATCGACACTTCTGTATACGCCCACTGCACGTCCGCTAATTTTCTCACGAGAGACTGTAGAAACTCGTTGTTTTCATCTCGTAACTGAAAAACAATTACGTTCAGATATACATATTTTTAGATTTACAAAAATCTAAAAAAACAAATGTTTTAGTTTTTGTTGTAAAAATGGAAGAGAGAAATAATTATATACAAAATTAAAAAACTATTTTTTATGTAAAAATTGAGAAAAAAACTGATTTTAAAACAAACACACTTGGATCGCTACTCGGTTTCGTATCTTTTTGTATTGTTATTTTTTATTTAAAAAAAATTATGTTAATATTGACAATGCGATTTCAAACTTTTAGGAATCGTTGAATTACCTGGAAGAAAGCAGCTACTACGACCACACCGTCTTCATGTTGCAACGCGTCGGAGAAGTTCGAATATGCCATGTTCCGATGTACAATATGTATTTCCATTGGGTATCTATTTACGTGTTTTTTTTTTAATAATGTATTGTTAATATATTACTTTCTTAGTTTATCGTAAAAATAAAACGAGGATGTGATCACCTTATACCGTTCAACACATGTTCGGCACCTCTGTTATTTTTCGTGCCCCAGTGAAAATGCAACTGTTCCATCTCGTACTGCTGATTTTCCTTCAACACGGCACCGAATATGTATGGCAATCGTTTCGCGGTCTTGTTCACGGTCAGCTTGACTATAAAGAAAGAGATCCAGTATTCTCCAATATCTGCGGTGTCGGGAGGAAGTCATGGTAACCGATCATTTCGAGCGCCGGAAGCAACAAGGGGACCGCTTTGGACGTCGATATAGCTACTGGCGATTGCAGCTTCCCCGCGCACAGTTTCTCTTTCTTCGGCCACAAATGTTGATCTAACACAAAGTTTTAGTAATGTAATGTTGCTCTTCAAGTTCGTAAATGTAACTTCTATTTTTTGTCGTATGATGTTCAAGAGCAATATGTGTAAAAAAGATGTAAAAAATTTTTGTTTTTACCTTTCTTGCTGTAGCCAAAGCCTTTGATGCTTGGTATAATGTTGAAAACAAACCACGTCATTGCAATTTGTATAATACGCATTTCTAAATCTTTGTGAGTAAAAGTTATTCTAATATATGAGTAAAAATATAAATAACAAATATATAAATATATTAACAAGTATATAAATTACATAAATCGCGTTATCCCAATATATATTATCATACATTCAATTATAAATAATATACAAGTAAATTTTATTTTGCACCACACATACAACCACTTTTTGTTTAATTTTATGTTATTGTTTCGTTACATAATTTTATCTTTAAATTATTCTTCACGCTATTTGATACTGTAAAACGATAACAATCATAAAAGAATAACTGAAACGTTCACACTGCACAAGACATTGAGAACAAGTGTCTTAAATAGCGGTGCATATCATTGTCAGTTGCATATGGCAACCTTTTAAGTTAACACAAAAAACACAAAGGTAGGCAGAGTGCTGTTTCCGTTATGTAGGACATTTCATTGTTGTCTTTCGAAAAAAAAAAAAAAAAAAAAAAAAAAAAAAAAAACTTGAGGTTGTAGCACGTATATACTTCGTTACAAAAAACAAAATTACATGTGTATCTTTGTTGAATATATACAATGTGTCTATAATAATTTTTTGTCTTCTTTTTTTTCAGTATTTATTGTAAATCTCGAAATATACATATCACAGTCAAACAGTTACAATCAGAAGTTGATCAACTTGAATATATCAGATTCGCGAAAAATATTAAAAATATCTCAATTTCTCTCAACTCCACAAAATATATTGCACTGCGCTGAATATCATAAGAAGAAAGATCTTGAGCTGTAGAAAAGAATCATCATGTGTGAAAGGAAGAATCTCTAATTGAAAATATAATGCCTAGGATTATATATATATATATATATATATATATATATATATAGCACCATACAAATTTTAGTACGTTACACTATATCGATAGTCTGTATACATGATATTCGATGCTTTCGCGGTATGTTGCAAAAATTCGTGCGCACAATTTCCGGATTGGAGCCGCGTTTGCGTCACTGAACTTGTGTCATTGAACTGAAATGTCCACAAAACATCGAAAAATAAGCGACACGAACACGGTTTTAATCCGCAAACCGTGCACAAAAAAAGTCTATATACATATATAAATATATTTACATATTGTATATAGAATATTAATTATAATATATATACATATTTCTCTATAGTCCACTATTCTACATCTTTGTATTTTTATTCTACATCTTTGTGTGATGTGAATTCGTAGACTCGGTTTAAAATCTCAAACATTGCATAAGAGATATATCACGAATCAAAACCTAACGATATACAGACTGCTGTTTACGACTCGATTTTGCAAATCAGAGGCGTGTAAGCACCTGAATGCATACACAGTCGTTCAATCAAATAAATCGGACAAATCTTTGAAGTGAAAAAGCATGCCTTTGATCTGCAATACTAAGCGTATTAGCAATATTACTTACAACGTATTGGCAGTAATACTGTAATTACAGTAGTATGTATACTTAATGATATACACTAAACTGTATATAAAATATTCGAATTATACATAAGAGTGTAAAATAGAAACAGAATGCCTCTTAGATAAATCTTTCTAATCTTTTTTTTTGTTTTAACTTGAATATATATTTTATGTTCAAAAAAGATCTACTAAAGATTTGATTTGCGCACCGTTTACATTTTTTCCGCATTGTTATCCTGTGAAACGCATTTGGTCACTTGCAGAGGTATCGAGAACAACTTTTCCCACGGAGACTGCACAGAACTGATTACAGCTTCCACAGCACCTGGAGAAACGAATGACAAATTCCATTTCTCTTCAAGTCCTGCGACTTCGTCCAAAAAGTTTAAAGTCAATGTAGAGTCACAGTGTTCCTAAAACAATACATCATTAATCTGTTACTTCGCGTGTACGTAATAAATATTTTATTAATACTGCCTATAACATTTTAATATTTTCTTGTAATAAGTATTTTTCTTTTCTTGATCACAATAAATAAAGAAACTATCGCAAATTACTCACTATTGAGAGCAAATTGCTCATAGCTTGCTCTCTGGCAACTACAGGCACTTGCAGGCTTTTTGGTATAAGCCACTGAACGTTATCTTTTAAAATCACCAGTGCCGAAGGTGTCAGTATCAGTCCGGACAGTTTCAGTTTAGTGGTGACGTTTTGATATTTCAGAACTGCGGAGGAAAATATCGCCAACAATCTCACGACGTCTCCGGTCTGATAATTGGCAGTATTTGTTACCAAATTTTGCATCAAGGGGTTGCAGTGCTCCGGAACGGAGAACTCTACTTCGCAGCTCGGAGGCAAGTGTAGATCTATCAATATTCATACACACATCGTGAACAGAGAACTTGGTAAAGTTCTGTATCGTTATTTACAGGTAAAAACTCGACATTTCTTCTAGTTAATCAATTTTATTCTACTCGTTATAAACACTTTACCTGTAATATAAAATAAGAAATTCGACGTTCTCTGGAAGTCTTGCAAGATGCAAAGCAACGGGATAGTAAGATGCTCCTCGCCAATCTTACTGGATTGTTGCAACTCGATTAGAACTCCTTGCTTAAACGGCAACGGCACGAAGGATCTCAGTCTGTCCATCGTCCAGCTGATTTCCTTGTGAAGCCAACGTTGTGGATCTTCTCTGTTACCAAGTTTTTAAATACTCAAATTCTGTCTCCATAAGAGTATCTTACGAGATTCTTTTATATTCGAGCAACTTACCCTTCCGGGCCATCAATTCTGAGAACATAAACCTTAGACGTGGACAATACCAAGCATCCAGGAAACGTTTCTTGCATAGTATTCATCAAGATTTCTGCCTGTGCGTGAGAGTAAATAAGAGAAAATATCATCAGTTCTATGACTGTCAAAAATTCAGTGTAAATTATATTGAACGAAATATATACCCTCAGAAGAAGCACCAGCTCTTCGTTTTCATGTTCGAACACATTTAAAATGATATGTAACTTGATTCTATGATCTACACTGCTGAAATCAGTGTACGAATACTGCACAGTGCTGCCGAAAAGACTGGAAGTCTCTTCGTCTTTCAGCGTTTTGTTACTGCCAACCTTGATGCTCTGAAGCAAGCCTGTAAATAGTAACAAATAGAGCAATTTATCCTATTCGTATGATCAAACAGTCTTTGTAGCACGCAATGACGTAAAAATTGTTGATTTTTACCTCCCAGCATCGACGTTAAGTTTGTCACAACAGGAAGCGCACCTTCCTTCTCGCCATCGCTGCTGTGAGATTTTGTTTCAATGTTCATCGACTTGGTCATCTTGTTTTCGTACGCTGTACATATGCTATCTGTCAGCGAGCCTGTAATACAAATTCTTGTTAAGTCGTAATTAAACAGAAGATATTCAGCACACGAACCTGAAGAACTGCTCTCTGTTAAGCCTGTTAGAACTGGCGTAGTATCTGGAATCGTTATTAAAGAAGAAGCGATCGCGGCGCGTTTTTCCTCCGTCGAACACTTCCGAATTGGTGTTACATTTGTCCTGCAATAAATATCATGCCCCAAAACAATTAATACAAACATGTACGATGAACGGTTGATAAGATAATACATTTATTATTTTTATTGTGTAATTTCATCTAACTATTTGTTATTATGTTGCAGGCAATGGATAAGAAAAGATATCAAGCCTAAACATTTGTATGTCACTAACCTTTGGGTTTCGTCCAAAACCTCGATGCTGCTCTGACTCGGATTACTGAGAATTTCTATGTCGCTCTCGTATTTCTTTGTTACGGCATTCGCAGACGGCGTGGACTCCCTTGACTCTTCCAAACTCGTTGCTGAACCTGTGACGACGACAAACATTGATAAAAAATAAAAGATTAGTAACATTTCGTAATTACATTTTTTTTTTAGAAATTAAGAGAAAGAGAACAGTTAACTCGAAAAGAATTTAAATCGAAATAGTTGCTTTATAATATGTCGCGTTATACTTACAAGTTCAACTTAAAACCGTCGCCACTTACGGCGCGGGCGAAAAAATTTATGTATATAAAAAAAAATATAAACTATGTTTATAAATTTTTGATTGTGTCGCAAATACTTTTTTAATCGTTGGTTGTTCGCAAGTATTTTTCGAAAAAAAAAAAGAAAAAATCAATTTTCGACAGCTGTATGTAAATTTACAAAGAGAGAAAGAAAGAAAAGAGAAAAAGTGGAGAGAGGGAAAAAGGGAAAGGAAAGATAAAGAGAGAAAAGGAATGCTGTAACATAAATTAGTGTTGCTAAAGCTTACAGCAGACTTGAGCTTGGGTGTGAGAGTCGGAGTGCAGAGAAGTGGTGACAGATTTAGCTCCACCCTCCATTCCACCTGCACCTTGGGATTAGTATTGTTGGTAGTTCCCATCAAATGTGTGACGAAAACGCACAGACACGCGTGCGTACGCATCGGTCAGTGTATATATTCATACACATTAACATATACATGAACCATTATTAGAGCGCATTCGCAATCATTCGATTAATTAATCAGTTTTGCCAGAGAATCAAGAATTTTATTGATCTTTCTCAAGATAAAGTTAAGTAAACTGCTAAGCTAATTTCAACGTTACTTCGCACGGGCCACGCAAAGTCAATTATTTCCTAAATTAAACATAAGAGAAAACGACTAATTATCGTACATGTATATGATCTACTTATTAAGATCCAAATGTGTTTTTGTTTTTTTTTTTCCAAGGACGGATTGTATCTGTGTGACCCGTGCAGTTTTCATAAATTCACTCCGTTCTTGTTTAAATCGTCCTGCATGCTGCAAGCACAGAGACACTTACCGATACTGGAAATCGATTCAGAATGTTTCAAGTTACTCTTCACAGTACTTTCCGCTGATTGAATTTTTGCAGTTTCCATGTCCATGTTAGAAGGAGTGTCAGTTTCGATGACCAGAGTGCTGTTGCAAGTGGGACACTTGAGCTGTTTCACACCTGAAAGAAATTAGTTAGTTTTACCACAAGTCAAATTATCAAATAAAAAGCGTCGTTTTATCGCGGTGCGAACCTGCCAGCGACTTAACGACGCGCGTCTCGTATTCTTCCTCCTGCGAGAATTGTGTCGAACACTTCATACATTTGAAAATCTTCAACAATATCGGTCGCATTTCAATCTGCGCATTAAGCGTCGCCACAATTTTCTAAAAACAGAATTATGTGTTTTTCATTTGTGAACAGTACATTTATAGCTTTTTATTTGTACCTTTGCATCTTCCAGTTCTACAAAGTACCGCCTGTTCTCCCGATCCTTCCTAGTGGTATCGAAAATTATGTCGACTGTAGGTGGATCGCTTCTGCCGAGAACGCAAGACAGTACGGAGTTCGTTGACCAACAGTACATCACTTTTCCAGTAAGCGTATTTTTTTCCTTAATATCTCTACAACAAACATCTTTTTCAATAACATAATGAAAAGCGTAGCAAATAAGACAACTCTTAAAAGAAAATCATTAATTACTGTTTTTTTACTTACAACATATTTAAAGAGTGTAAATTTTAAATTAAAAAAATATGTGTGTCTTTTATGCTGTAAAGGATTAAAAGAGCGACTTACTCGGGAGTTATCACCAAAAAGATGTCTTCCATTTCCTCATTGTTCTTCTTTTTTTGAACAAAATATAAATCTCCAACTCCTAAACAATAAAATAAACTGTTCTGCTTAATTGCGTCGCTAATACTGTAAACATATTTTGCAGACAAATCACCTTCATCAGGATCAGAAAGTTCGTTTGGCATAGACAATTCTAGATTAGGAAGTTCGTCCGGCACGATTCCTTCGTCCTGAGCAACATTTTCATCTTCCTCCGCATTTTCCGTGGTTTCGTGCAGTTCGGACGCGTCGGATGAGTTTTCGTTATTCATTGTGTAAATCAGAGTATCGTAAAGGGACGGTGCGGTGGTAATATCAGTCCAAGTCTTCATCTTGGGAATTGGTGGTGTTGACGGTTGCGAGGTAGAATGCAGACCCATAATGTTCTGGACAAAAGTTCCTCCTTGACTACTCAGCCAATTATCCTCGCCGAATTTTTCTCGCAGCGCTTTAATGCGTTCTTTCATCTCCAAATGAGTTTTCGACGAGTCTAGAAAGATAGTGTTAAATATGACATTGTAGAAAACTCATTATTTCCTGTTGTATCAATTAATTAATTTGAATCATGTTTTAACACTATAATTAATCTCTAAAAAGATCATTACTATCCGAGTGAAATTCGCACATTCTCTAAAAAGAGAAAGTAACATTCTCTGTCGACTTGTGCAACGTTTGGCGAACATCAGAGAAATATTGTCACACGCAATGTACTCTGATTGGCTTCTAGTTTTCTACTGTTATTCGCGCTATTTATCAAAAGTTTTGCAATAATTACTCATATGAGAAGACGCAACCACGTCCGGCAGTTTCTTCAATTCTTCCCTCTCCTGATCGATCTCGGCGATAATCACTTTCTTCAATTTTCTTTTGCTCTTCGGTACACTGTTCGGTATACTGTTATCTAAAGTCTCGCACGAAGCCGATTGAAGATTCGATCCCTCCTCGGTGAACTCGGTGTCCGTCGTGTACGTCGATATCGAGCTGTTCAGAGATTTTGATAGATTCGCGCGTATGGTGAAAACTCTGTTTTCCGCGATCAGCGCCTTCTCCAACTTCGAAAGTGGCAGATGATCTAAAACAAACTGCGAGAGTTTACTCAAATCTGCGTCATGTTACGCACACATTAATGCCGTTCCGTAATTTATGTAAATTTTAAAAAGACGATATTCAATGCGCAGGTACCTTGCTATCCGACAGACTCGGATGCAAGTGTTTTATAGACAGCGCTCGATGCTGCGGATGATACGATAAAGGATTTCCTTCCAAAGACATCCACAACAGAGTAGACATCGTTTGAAGTGGCCAGAGCATTGAATGTTTCATTAAACAATTGTACGATAAATCTAATTCTGTCAGACATTCTAGACCTTCGAGTCCTGGCAGAAATCAAATGAGAATACATAACACAACTCATATAAAAATAAATCACAAACATCACAATGTCAAGAAGTTATCAGATATAGCACACATAAATTACTTAATGATGTGTCATTACTGACAGAGTCAAAAGTGCTGGCTCACCAGTCAAGTTATCAATGTAATTGTTCTTCAGAACCAACACTTGCAACGAGTGTAATGTCGTCTTATTGAACACAGGAACATTCTCCAATTTGTTGTAGCCCAAATTAACATATTTCAGGTTTGACAAACAGGATATTTCTTTAGCACTAGCAATCATATTATGACTCAGATCTAATATCTGAAGCCAAGGTGCTAATTCCAGTGATTCATCCAGATGTTCTAGAGCATTGTGTGGCAATATCAAATGTTTCAGAGATGCCCACACAAATCCAATACCAACAGTATCACCTCCGCACTCAGCTACAAATAATGCAATAAGTGTGTCGAACAATAAATTTATTTTTATTAAAAATCAATTAAAAATAAAAAAAAATTTTTTTTAATATTAAATTACCTAGCAATTGACTAATTGTGGACACTCCCTTTCTACCAGTGCACAAAATACTTTCCAATTGACCTCTGACACTTTGCAGACCTTTGACCCATTCAACTGACACTTTTCTCAGCTCCAGATACTTCAGATGTTTGAACTTGGAGATGTCAATGATTACTCTGACGTCGGAGGAACAATGCGTCACCTTCAGACCGACGATCTTCTGCACAAAGTCGTGTAGGAACTTCACATCGTGAAATATATCTATTTTGGAACTGTTGCACACGTGGAACGAGGTGTCCAGTTCCTCAGACTCCACTACGATCAGCGAAAACGCCTCGTTGAGGCTGCTGAGGAGTTTCGTGGACAGCGAGAGCTTGCTGGAGGCGCTCAGAAGCTCGTCGCCGTTTTGCCGAAGAATCTTCGCCAATTCCACCACTCCTTGCATGTTGACTGCGTCTTGCAAACGGCTGGTCATGTCTTTGGATCCTATTTAAGGAATTTGCTAATTTGCTCGTTCACTATAATTGTTAAAATGAACTTTGCGCTCCGCGGCTTTCTACCGTCGTACTCACACAAAAATATACATCCCTGCCAAAGTTTCATGGTTCATATTTAACTCTCTTTCTCTCTCTCTGAAATAGAAAACCAGATATATATATATACATGCACAGCGTAACAATGTGTGTTTTATTTTTTGCTGATTATTTAAAAACAATTGTTAAAAAATACTTCAATACACGCATCGCGACTGAAACTTTCGAATTTTAAAAAAATTGAATTTTCTTTGTCGGTACCATCGCGAAAACGTTTCTGACAATTGTAATAATATTATTGTTTACACATACGCACAATACATACTACGCAATTATTTCACGATGTATTGTCAAAATCAGGCTGCCATTTTGGCAGCACGGACTTTGGAATCTAACAGATGGAATACCAAAAAAAATTCAGACTGTCTTCAACGACCTCGTGCGACAAACTCGAGAGACGCAGGTTCGCCAATATTTAAAAAATAGATTCTCTATTGTGCGGATGAAGCAGTCGGTTCAGTTACTTTCCAATTCTCAGATTATCCAGACTGCAGGTTCGAATGTTTCTTCTTCAAGGAAACGCGAAAAAGGCCGCGTATTTCAGGTACTACAATTTTCTTTTATTTAATTCTATATTATTTTGATAGTTTTCTTTGAATACGCACAATATTGATGATAGCAGAGTATTATTTGTTAAATTGTTTCGTTGAACAAAAGAAAACAATTTTTCGAAAACTTCGCATCATCTTTTAAAAATAAATTTATTAATATCTCGAAGCGTAATTATTTCCTCAAGCAAAACATGTAATAAGATAATTATTTGTAGAACGATAATCTTTCTTTGGTTGTATTTTGTTATTTTCTCGGCTTATAATGTATTTATTTCTAAGTATGTACGCGAATCGTAAACGGCAAACGCCGCTCATGATACGAATCTTGACCTCTTTGCCTGTTTACTTCTGTTTGTATCTAAACTTGAAATTCGCGGTCGCAAAAAGGCAAAATTGTTTTGACAAAACAAAATCGTAGAAACTGTCGCTTTTCACGGATATTTCGATTCTTGGAAGAACGCCATGTGTGCGGAATTTCAGCGCGCTCTTTCTGAGAATCTAACGCGCGCGTACACGCACACACATTGTGCAGTTTATATGTGTGTTATTCTTGAAGTATATGAAAAGAGAGAAAGAAAGAGGAAGAGAGAGAGAGAGAGAGAGAGAGAGACCAAAAACATAGTAATATTATTTATATTATAATAAAAAATATAGCAGTATTAGTTTTAAAATTCAAAAAGTGAACATTATTTTCAGAAATATACAAATTTTCTCATATCAAAAGTGTTTCGTGGTAATAATAAGATTCAAGAGTTAAAGATCTCGATTCGTTTAATTTACAGGACGAGATCGCGCTCTCATTAATGCGCCGCGAAGATGCGGGAACTTCGAGTGGATTTGCGAACGAGATGATTGCCAAAAGTTTGACGCAAGTCACGGTATTGAGGCTGCTATTTCGAGGATGGCGCGAGATAGCGCATAGATCATTGTTGCTTCTAAGAGAACGGCATTCTGTCGCAGTCGCAATCGCCGAGCATCCGTTCGTCAATCGCACGTATATAAGTAAACAGAGCGCCTTCTAATTTGAATCTCCTTTATTTTCCTTACACTGTACATTGAGCGTATATATATATATATATATCGTTGTGTATATATGTACAAAGGTACAAAAGTCGAAATCACTTCGCGCTCCGTAGCTGGAAGAAACCGTTCCCGGATGTTCGATCGATCGACGACAGAAGCTTATTAAAGTCGTAAACTCGAAATTTTCAAACGTGTTCGTTTTTTTTTTTTTTTGCATTAAGCGCAAAAAAATTGTCGCTGCGACATCCACGTTCGGACGTTTGAGCAACGGACGAATTCGTCTTCTGTCGCGGACGAACTTTCTTCCGTAAACGCGCGCGGAAAAAAGAGAAAATAAAAAATGTGTAAATTTGGCGACTAAAATACGAGTATAGCAAGTAGGTAAAATATACATTTCTCGTGTTCACACAGGCATTACATATCACGTTGTTCGCTCTTACGTGTGTAAAAGTAGAATACTAAGTAGAAATATATAAGAGGGTGGCGCCTCAAACAGCCTTGTTATTGTACTCATCGGAGTAGCACATGGAGGACGACGTGACTCTCACAGTGTTTCCTTTCCGAGTCTACGATTTGATACTGAACCGAAACTTCAAGATACAAAGTAGATAAAATTAATTAACCAACGTTCTTGACATTCAGATTCAGTTGCAAAAAAGGCTGTATTAATTATTTGCGCGCGCAACATTAATAAATCTTACTTAAACAAGTGTAAGATTTTTTTTTTTTCAATATCTCTTTATATCTCGGAGTTTGCAGTTGTATCCTCAAGCGTCGATCTGGACCATGGAATATAGGATCTTCACAATTTTCACCGGAAATATACTTACGAGGAAGACGAACATGTATACATCGTTTTCCTCGTCGAGCGAATGTTTCGCTAATAGAAATCGTAGAGGAGATAACGATGCAACGACTGCGGGAGCTGCAGCTTCATGACAATCTTTGGCAGTCGGGTGCCGCAGAGCCTGCGGACTATGAGCCTCGCCTGATGCATCAACGGCAACGGGGTTCTCGCGGCCTCCATCACCAGCGCTTTCTGCGCGTCCGTCAGACTGCTGGACCGTCGTATCATGCAGGGATCGAAGCTCTCGGCGGCCTCCAGCAGCGCGCGCAGCAGCCGCGGTTTGTCTGCCGTGTTCTGCAAGGAGTTGAGGATGCCGTGCGGATCGCGAAACTGCGTCTTGATCACTACCCGTGCACCGTACTTCAGCAGCAACGCAACCACCTCTACCGCCGGGTTCTCGTTCGAGGCCACGTACTCGGCGAGGACCGGTCGCAGCGCCGGCCCGTCGTCGCTGCGTATCACCAGATTCGGATCGGCGCCGCGTTCCAACAGCATGCGCAGGATCTCCATCCGATTCGGAATGTTGTCCGCGCACGCCACGTGCAACGGCGAGCCGATAATCGGCGACGTAGCGTTCACGTCTGCACCTAAACGCGACACATTATTGTTGTCACTTTATTTTGTATTAAATTTAGAAGCTATACATTATAATTAATATTACCGTAATAATATTTTGGGACAATATTTTTAGGATAATATTTTAGATTGTTCGTCTATGTGTCAAGAGAAGAAGTGAAATTAAATTGACGTGATCGTATTCGGCACGCGACGACCTTCGAATACCGCGCGATTCGGCCGTATGCCAATTAGACGTTATCTCAATATCATCACGTAATCGTTTGTAACACACCTGCCACGAGCAGCATCTCGACGATCGACGGGTCTCCTTTGAGAATGGCCAAGTCCAAGGCCGTTGGTTTCTGGTAGTCGGGCCCGAGATCCAATCGGGCGCCCTGTTTTAACAGCAGATTGATCACCGCTGGATCACCACCAAGGATCGCGTAATGCAACACTGTCCGATAATCGTGCCTAGCGTCCGCCATCGAGTTCACGTCCGCGCCGTAGCTCAGCAACAAAAGCACCGAAGCTATACCCTGTGACAAAGAAGTTTTAATTAAAAAATTTTGACCCCTTTTCCAAGAATGAAAAAAAAACTAGAATTAGCACGTTTTGATATAGACTAAGGACATTTTTTTGGAGCGTGTTTTTTCGCAAAAGAATAATTTGTTCTTTAAACGTTTTCATATTTCTTTTACCTGTGGCAGTCTAGCAGCCTTCATGAGAGGCGTTAACCCGGCGCGATCACGTGTGTTCGGCTGAGCCCCGAAGGCCAACAGTAGCTCCATGCACTCCATATCTAAAGGAGATACCAGATTAATTTCGGAGCCGAAGAAATATCTCTTGTTTGGATTAGCACCGGCCTCGAGCAAGGTCCTTGCAACATCCACGTGACGGTTCCGTAGAGCCAGACGCAGCGGCTCGTCGCACAACATGGTTCTATGTCGAAACGAATATTATAACGATGAAACATACAGGTAGCGAATCTTGTAAAATCTCTTTTTATCCACAAAATTTGAAAAAATAAATGTAATACACATGTTCTATATGTCACCACCTGGGAAACAGCTCCCCCGTGTCCTGTCGGTGGTCCACCTTGGCGCCATACTTGAGCAGCAGTTTCACCAGGTCCAGATAGCCGTGTTCGGCGGCGAGATGGAGCGCCGAGTAGCCGCACTCGTCGGTGGCGTCGATGTCGGCGCCGCGCACCAGCAACAGCTGCGCGGCCTCGGTGTAACGCTGCCAGACGGCGTAGTGCAGGGGCCTGAGGCCCTGGGTGACCGGCTCGTTGGGCTTGGCGCCGCACGCGAGCAGGATGCGGATCTCGTCGAGCGGTTGCAGCCGTATTATCGCGTCGGCCAGCTCCCGCTGCAACGGGTTGGCGATGCACTCGGTCGGCATCTACTCGGTGGCGCAACACCGGTAAAAGAGACACAAAATCAGAGACAAAAGGAGACGGAAAGATTACATAACGGCCTCGCATTCGGCAGAGAAAATTTATAGCAAGACAATAGACAGGAGAATTTATCGGTACGTAACTTGTCAACGTCGCGAGAAATCGCTCTCGTTGAATTTTGTTATTTTACTACTCGTAGCAACGGAAAGAGAAATGAGGATACGCAAATTTAAGAACTTCCTGAATGATTGTGGCAAGCACAATCATTCAGGATATATTTTCGAAGAAGCTAAAACTTTCTAACACGAACTTTTTATATACATTTTATATATATATATCGATCGCTCAGTTCTTAATATATATTCATGCATAAGTTTACCTTTGTTACTAAAACATCACCAACATCATTTTTGTCATTATCGACAAATGTATCGATTGAAAGGAATTTTAAATCGAGCCGTTTTTGCGCGCGCGTTTTGATACTTCAAAAAATTCGTCAGAGAAAAATCTTTGAGGACGAACCACCTGACATGCATTACAAACATGCATTCTGTTACGTGTCAATACGCACTTTAAATTTAATATCGAGTCTGATTTCGTCCCGTATGTGCCTTAAACGACGAGCGTGAAAACCTGAGAAATCTGCAATGCAAGAAAATAGAAAAAATTAATGAGAGTCAATGAACCACGTAACAACTCAAAAAGTTTCACTGTTAGAACAGAACAGTAACTGCATTGTTTTGCGGTATGTGATAACTGATGAACAGGTAAAGTTTATAATAAAATTGTATTAAGTGGCGTGTAAGAAGATTGAGTGGAATGTTGTGTGTTTTCTCGCAATGTACGTGAAAGTAAAATTTCTTCTGTCAATTTTTTCTGTAGTATTTGCGTAAGAGACAAATACATTAACAGAAGACCTCGATTCCCGATCCCGGACATAGTTGACAGTGCGTCTTCGTTAAACGCGCTTGTAAAGATTTTCCTCCAACGGTGATAACTCTGCGGCGATCGCTTCGCGCGATTTGGCTGGCGATGAACGAGCAGCGCGATCATCTGCTCCCGCCCCGGGAACCTCACTGACACGCACGTCACGAGCTTAGAAACTCTGCCAAGAGGACGGCGCAATTTTGGCGATGATGCCGGAAGTCACGTGGCATCATCGTTGATCGGGAAATCACGCAGTCTGCGTTTCCTCCACGAATACGACGTACGAGATACCGGGTGCATTTGTCTTACGCACTCAGCAAATGTCTTTGTTGCACAATAATTTAGGAATTCAATGCAAAAATCAATCCCTGAACTTTATGTTCTTTTTTTCCTTCAGAACTTGACAAAATCAATCTAAATGCGAAAACAGATTTAGTTTTTGTCAAGTTTCTTAAAAAAAATTGATGCAATTGAAAGAGTTTTAAACTCAACATTATGAAAAATTTTTAAATTTAATATATTTTAACAAATTTAAAAACTGCTCCTTTAATCGACATAAAAGCCATTCTACTCAGAATCATTTTTATTCCATAACATTTGAACTATTAATTAGTAAAAGCGTGTATAGATCATTCTATTTCTCTCTCATCAAAAATTCTAGGAATAACGTAAGATTAAGATCGATCGGATTGGTTGGCGTAACGGCGCAGAAAAGTCAATATTCAATGCCAATTTTCTGCTTCTGTTGCTCATAGCTGTGCGTCATAAATATTTAGTTACCGGATTAATGCAAGATCTCGATAACATTGTGCAATTCGCGAAAGACAATGGCAAAGCGGAAATGAGATGTTTTGGATTAACCATCAGAGAACAAGTTTGACACCTGCCGCGCGAGGATGATGAGATTCTGCTGCGGAACTGTCAACCACTGTCAAACAAGCAGGATTTGGAATATTAATTTTTTTTTTATTGATATAAAAAAGTTAGAATGATTTATAATAATTGACGTTTAATAATTTAAAATAATTGTTAGATCATTAAAGAGGAAATATAAAACTCATTCTGATTCTCTTGATAATAATTCTCAGTAATTTCTATTCTATATTTTCTTTACAATTTTTCTCTTTGTTAATATTCATATGAAAAATTTGATTTAATTCGAGTAGTAAAGAACTTATTCAAACCTTGTGATGCACAAAAAAATTTCTCAATGATTTTTCTTTCGATCTTGCATTAATCAAAAATTTCTCACCGCACTACAGAGATTCGTACTGCGAGAACATCCGTCAGGCAACTTCTCACTAATATCCTCCTTCTGTTTGGCAGATTATTTGATCACAAAAAACTGATGACAACGACGACGACGACGATATCGACGATGAATACATCCGCATGTTGAATTTGACATTTCCTTGTTTACTCACTTGAAAAACTGTGCGATGCTCCAGCATGTAGGAACGATGTCACGTACTATCTTCTTCGTCGAACAGCCCGGTCCTATTTAAAGTCTCCAACGAAGTCGACGTGATTCGCTGTCCGAAAATAACACAAAGGGATGACGGCGCGCGGGAGTTTGCGCATGTGTCTTCTGGCTGCTACGCAATTTTTTCTTTTCATCGCCGTTGACACGGTCGAGTTTGAAAAGTAACAAGAAGCGTTTTTTTTCTCACCTGTCAATTTCACCGACTTTCGAACCGCGCGACATCATCTGCTCTGCTATCTGGGAAGGGAAAATTATCTTATTTCGCGGTTCTTCAAGGATAAGATCCGAATTTTCGCGCGAACTTGGTTAAAAATTTATAATTCTTCATCATCCTCTTGGTTTTTCTTTCGCACGCGTTTGCTTGAAAATAGTTTATGATTTGTTTTGACGCGCGCGTGAGAAAATCGTGACAAAAACGCATTTGGCAAAATTGCAACGATAATATACGCAGTGCGTCGCGCGAAAATCTTCCACCCGAGGAATCCCCGAAAAGTTTAGAATCATCGTGTATTAGCGCCGTTTGAAAGTTTGTATTTGCAGAAATAATGATTCTAATAGCAGAATCGAGAACGTTGTAGAACGATTAACTAAAATAATAAGTAAATCAATCGCTAGATTCGTACAGGAAATAGTGATGGAGGAAACAAGGAATAGATGTCGATGAATGTACGCACGTTGTTACACTACGCGCGAGAATCTCTATGACACTCCAGTCGAATCGCTAGGTGTTATTGGAGAGAGCAAGTAATCGCGAACGACTTAAATCATAAAGTAATTGATATAGATGCTTTCTTTTTTCAAATCAAATTTCCAAATCCTGTGATCTCGAATGACACAAAGTGATTCGAGACATTAGTTTTTAGAACGAATTGCTATTTGCGCTCATCGAAAGTTGCGTTTCCAATTTGTGATTCGACAATTATATTTATCTTATACTTACCCTTGTTCTTCGTATGTAATTCTTTTTAACGCGGCTGCGACGCACAAAGCGATTCTCCCACCGGGTATGTAATAGTCCCGACGCGCGCGGCGTTTGTCTACAACTACGTCTTTCGGAAAGTTCAGTGATCCTTCCCGATCCGAAATTAAACCAAACCACTCGATTTCTCTGAATTTCTCTGTACTTACAGATCCAAATGCAGTCGGGCGTTTCATTCGCGGGCTGGTGACACTTAAAATTCACGCGCGTACAGTCTCGGCTGCAATCGACTTACTTGCCGACGATCGAGAAACAAGCCTGCAAACATTCAATCAAATGATTGCGAACACAAATTCGTAAAATTTTACATGTAAAAAACCGGTATATAAAATTTACACATACACACATACACGTTTCCATCATTTTTGAAGTAAGACTCTCTATTTTCTAAAAAAAAAAATATAATATAACATAATTGAGATTACATAAGTTTTTGTCGCAAGAAAAACATTAAATCAGATTATAAATAAATATTCGGTTTTCCTTACATTTATTTCGGGAGTTTCGCGGCGAAGTTATTTACGACTCAATTAATATTAGCAACGTCGCGTAGTTACTCCAAACATATTTATAGTCCTATACGTAAATTTTTGTAACGCGTTAATTAAACGATTAATATCGCGCGATCTGAGGTAAACCGGCACGTACACACAGAGATGAATTTGAAAAGAGTTGTACAAGTTTGAAAATTTCATTGCCGGGCGAAGGCCTTGAAGAAGCGCGAAAAACAAAGTCGACAACCGGGTGACGCGCGCGACAAATGTACGGGGGACGCGTCTTAGACACAAAGAAAAAGACTCTTTCTTTCCAGTCTAACGGAAGAAGAATCGTCGGACAAAGAGTGATGATGACACGCAATAAAAGAGCCACAGAACATCTTGGTTTTTTTTTTTTCAGTAGCACTTTTATTAGGAAATACTCTGCACTTAATAAATGCCTTATAATCCTAATTAACTTTAATCTTTATATAATATTTAGTTGTTATTCAGTTGTTATATAGCACTGTCCTATCACTCTATGAAGCATGCTTTCACTAACACATTGTTACACGATCTTAAAATTATATGCAAAAATTCTCTTTCTCTTCGAGACTCTTCTTAAAATACAGATTGTTTGTTTGTCATACAAAAAACAAAACTCAAACAACGACACATATATATATTCGATGAGAAATGCAACGACGAGGGAAACGCCGAGTTTTTCCGTAGATTTACCAGAGATATCGCGTGATACGCGGCTCTTTTCTCGACGAAAAAAAAAGAAAAAAAAGCCACGCAATTATGAAATTCTAAATGCCGTAAAGTTTTTACAAAACTGAAAGTTTACATGAATAGAGCAAAAAGGAAGACGGGTGTATACACACTGGTGAGCGGGCGGTGTTGGGAGAATGTAGACAGTCGCCGCACAATCGTGACTCTGATCGGACTGACCCACGAAATTACAAATTACAGTGTCTAATTAAGTCTAATAAAGTCGCTTCGCTATAAAGATCTTACAATCGAGAATACGAGCTACGATTTCTCGCCAGGCGGTGTTAATAAGTATAAAATAAAATAAAGTAATTTATAAATGACACTTCCTTTTCCCAACTTGCTTACAATCTAGTTCGCCGCGCGCGATTCCCGTCGGAAATAAACATGGATCTCGATATATCGAATATTCCCCACGGGCGCGCGCGTTTCTGTCCTTTTTTTTTGTTTTTTTTTTTTTTTTTTCTTTCACAAACGTTCGCATTGAGATACACACACGCTCACACATGATCTATGATCCACGAAAGCAGGTATCACCCACCTCGCCGGAAAACAAAACACCTCTTTTTGTTCCTCGACGTGTTTGCCAATATATATCTCCGTGTGTTCGCTCAAATACAAAACCCTCTCCGATACACAACACTTAACACTAAAAGTCGCTAAGTTTTTTTCTTTTTGTATATTCATTTTTTCTGTTTCTCCCGTGCATACACAGTCACATTGCTTTGCATTTGTTTTTCTCTCTCTCTCCGTTTTGCTTCCGCACGTGTGTAACATACACTCCTGTGGAAATTTACGCCGCAATGTACACTTGTGTATATATTTATATAATATGTAACCAACGTAATTAAGACCACGCTCTCTAACGGACCTTACCACGCAATTGCAAAATCTTTCTCTGGTGGTTTATTGCGATCAGCAAAACCCGGGAATAATACATTACTTCTTTGCGAGTTAATACGGTCACAAGATGACGAGATACAGTTTTCCAAAACTTTTTTGTTTGTTTGTTTTTTATGTGTCTCGTTTTTTTTTGTTTTTTTTGTTTACTATTATTCATTTTGTATTACATATATATATATATATATATATATATGTGTGTGTGTGTGCGCGTATTTTCATCGCGCGCGTACACACATTCGTCTCTCCCCGTTATGTGTATATTACACTGAATCCGCACGCTTGGGAAATCCCGTATTCAGAACGCGTTTACGACGACGCTTAACCAGTGCGTTCTAACAACTAAGCCGACACCAAGGTTCCCTTGGTCGCTCTCACGCCAAAGGATCGCAAGATGACGATCTATTTTTTTCGTTTCGTCTCTTCCCTTTCGCTCATTCAACAGAATCAGCTTTGATCAATCTGAGAGAGTAGTCGCGTAAGATGTGTATCATTTCAATTTAAAAACCATCGTTATTAACGAGGATATTAAGAATTGCTGTTTGTCTTATTCAGTGACATACTCGATGCAGATTTTGTCACTGTTTGTGTACAAACACCGGGTAAAAAAACAATGAAAGATATATCGAAACATGTCGTAGCTGCGAAACAGCTTTCACTTTCATAGGGTAACGTGTAACTCACGCGACTATTCTTGGATTAATCGTGAAACATATGAATATTAATAGAGAACGCGCTGTTACACATGAGTAATTCAGTGTTTGGTAATTCAGTTGTCACATTACGTTATCTCGGGTGTGCTCAGAGACTTAAATTTGTCAATTTTGAAAATTGCGTTATTTTTTGTTATTGATAACGCGACGGAGAAATATAAAAATGTAAAATATTTTTTAAACATTATATATAATATATGTACATATATTATACACATATTTATGTATATATATATATATATATATATATGTAAATATATGTAAATACACACATAAATATACGTATAATATATATTACAGCTTCATTGCACTAACCATAATTTTTGGATGTGTAGGACAGAGAATATAACTTTACTTCTATATAATATATATTATGTAGTATGTGTGTTCATATGTAAGATTTAAAAAATATTTTACATTTATATCGTGTTATATAATGTTTGCGCGTTGGTGATTCTGAGCGCGATCTTGTTACCGAGCTTTCCTCTCATCGCGATGTTTTTCCTCATCCAACGTCACCGCAATTCTCTGCCTGAAGAGAACGTCTCGCTCACTCTTCCAGCGCGCTGTCCACTTGTTGTTCCTCGATCGAGAAAGATTGAGAATAAACAAGTACACCACGCGGACGAGATAGCGGAGCTTTCTAAAATCACCAACACGTGCATTGTCGTCATGTTTCCACACGCAGTTTTAGAAAATTTAATGACTTCTCTGAGATAAAAAGTGGAAAGAGAGATAAGAGAGAGATAAGAGAGAGATAAAAGAGAGAGAGAGAGAGAGAGAGAGAGAGAGAGAGAGAGAGAACGTGAATTGCGCGCGTAGAGCGTCTTGAATACGGTTTGACAGCGCAAACATTTGTGTAGTAACAATAAGTGTAACTATATCTTATCTTACAGGACGCTTACAGGATCTAACCGTGAAACGGATGCAGTCGAAGGCTTTCGCACGCGATGTGTGTTATTTAATATAATACTGAATAACTTCGCGGGCGCAAATCGCGCGCGGCCAAGTGCGCCGCGAAGCGAAGAGGTGAGTCTTCGGAGAAATGTGTGAAATCGGAAGCGTCGGCGGTGATTCAGCGCAATATCGCAAGTATTTCATTTTTTTCGCATATATCATATAAAGCCTTTTTGTATAGATCGTACTAGATCCGGTCGATCAAGAAGACAATTTTTTATTTTGTTACGGTTTTTTTTTTATCTACAATTAGAAAAATTGAAATTTACAAAATCAGTATGTCTGATCGTTTCTCGCGCAATACAACTTACTTAGAAAGAAAACAAACATCAAAGCACGCAACTTCTGTAGTAAATAGGCAAGCAACTCTACATGCAATCGGAGGGGGAGGAAGGTAGCTATCGATGCGACTTTTTGGAATCAATTCCTCGATTGGAATGATGTCGATTTGTCGTTCTTTCTTTTTCTTTTGAATGAAAAAGGAATAATAATAAAAATGTGTCGGTATTATTCCGATCGGAATCGACTTCGAAAAGTTACATAATAGCTACCCAGAGATCGATCGTTGATCAATATTTTATTTTCCTGTAGTTTAGAGAAGACTAACGTATTTAGAATATAGACTTACATTTGGAGGGGACATACTTCTTAGTTCTTAGTTTTTTGTGTTTTTTTTCGCATTTAACGATTTCCGATGTAACGCAAAAGTTTAGTCAGCTTCTCGGTGGTAATCTCACGAAAATCATCGCGCGGAAACACGTCAACGTTTCGACGTTTTTTTTTGGTTTCCTGTGCGACGCAGTCTTTTCGTTTTTACTCGAATCTCCTCTAAACTTTTTCATGCTATGCGTTACATTCGAAAAGTTCAACGCGAAGACTCACACTTTCTACTAAGAATCGCTCTATTATATAATAAAAACTTAAGCTCTAGTAAAATGATATAAAAAATACTACTTTAGAGTGAGTTCACTTACTTCGCAGACTCATTATATCCGAACTTACAGCGTTCTCGTCACATAATTTCACCTAAGACCGGAGTCACACTTGCGTTAAAACAACGCAAATGTTACAATAAATGTTGTTGTATCTTAATTGTTTACGGATTGTATACGTGCGGTATGACTAAGTCGTATTTGTTTTAGTAAATGTACAGCAGCGAACGTAAAATAAACGTCCGCATTTTAACGCAAGTGTGATCCCGGTCCAAACGTCACCCACATGTGTAAAGGCATTGAAACGCTGTTGCCTGTATAATAGAACAGTCACGTCGAATATACACACTAATCGAAAATCCAAAGACAAAATACAATCGCATCGATTGCGAAACGAAAAAAAAAAAAAAAAAACAGATCTCATAATGTGTGTGTCTGTATGCGAGTGTGTGTGTATGTGTGTGTGTCACGTGTGAAGGTATATAAGTGTGTACATATATATATATGTTTAATTGCATTGCCTATTTAATTCCATTACATACTCGGTAACTGTAAAAAAAGACTTAAAGATTACGCTGATACGATACATCTCAATCAAGTTTTTCTAGGTATTACGATTCTATCTACAAGTAATAATACCGTCGTAAAAGTATATAGAAACAAAAAAAAGCAATATAAGAGTAATATAATTAAATATAATATAAACTGCCTCCAAGTGGCTACCTATTTTACTGCTACAAATAGTGGCTATTTACGATAGTAGTCATTAAGTATCGTTTCACACGTCTTTGATTGTGGGTTCTTTTTTTTTTTTTTTTTTTTTTTTTTCACTAAAAATATGTTATAGCGTTTACGCTGAGCATTTACTGACTTAAGCGCTGTACTAAATTCGCAATAAAAGATATTGTATTTATTATTAGAAAACTAATTATTCTTCATTGGTTTGAAATACTGGTTTTTTTTTGTTTTTCAGTAGATCGGTATAAAATCTTTTGTTTCAACTGGAACTTCTTTTAAGAACAATGATTTACACGATACTGATTCCTCACCGGAAAGAATGCTATGTACGAGTAAGTCATTTCAGTTCAACTGTTACTGAAGACATTACAACAGGCAACAATTGTAAGTCATGTTTGTTTGTGTTTCTCTTCTTCTCAGTTCGCATTAACATTATAATATCGATTACGCGACTAATGTTTTCTTCTCTTTTTTTCTCTCGATATACATATATATATATATATATATATATATATATATATATATATATATATATATATATATATATATATATATATATATATTTCATATTGAGACGTTAATCGTGATCGTACTGGGAAATGAAAAATGAGAATAAATACGGTTTATGTAAGATCTGTGACATGTATGCTTCGATCAAAAATGTTCAACTTCTTGAGAACGTGTTTCATCAGTCGGATGACAGCAGTCTTACTGCGATAAAAAGCTCTCTAACAAGCCTTCTAAGAGTTAGATTTGTGTTTTTTTTTTTTTTTTTTTTTTTTTTAATGTATCTCTCTTCTCTCGTATATATTGTCTAATATAAATAAATTAATAATCCAGTTATTAAGAGGCCAGAGAAAGGCAGTTACACTCTAAGTGATAGATAAACTTTATTTTATCCTCTATGTGTTTATTTATTGTTCATGTCGTCCACTTTTCTTGTTTTGTAATAAATCTGGCACTCTTTCCTATTTTTAGGCTGCTTCTCAGTTTAACTGTAATTTATTCTGCTGGATTATTGCGTTGCATGGAAAAATATGGCTTTTATCCAAACGCTATTTAACAAAGGCAATATACCGTTTTACAATTACATTGTATATGCGCGCCACGGCTGTCGTACAATTAAACTTCTTTGAAAAGGCAGAATCGGCGCGCGTAAAAATCACGAAAAAAATCATCACCGTCACCGGCAAGCCGGGACGACGGCGACGACGTTTCGCCGATTTTTACAGACACCGGATTGATTCTTATCATCGATTACAAATGCTGTTTTTTTTCTTTATATTTTGTACACTAGCATGTAAAAAGCATTTTCACTACGCACGTCATGTTTCATTCATCTCTTGTGATGTTCAACAAAGCTAAATGGTGAACTTCGAATAAATACCGGTTCTTTTTTTTCCCTCTTACACTGTATAAGTTATCAAGGTATTATTATAGAATAAAGGCAGAAAGAAGAAACCTTCCTCGACAAAGTGTGCCTACAAAAATATCTGTATAATAGATTGAGGAGATTGCTGTGTCTAAGACCTTAAATCTTGTTGTTTTTTTTTTTTTTTTTTTTTTTTTTTTTTGACGTTTTACACGGACAAATCCAGTTGTCTTTCTACAATTGTATACACTTTGTTTTTTTTCTTTTTGATCTTTAAGCATCACTCTGGTGCGGGATATATAAAGGGATATTCGGAATTGCTTTTCTTCTCTCAATCAATCCCGTTACTTTTCATATAGGACTTATTTAAAATATCTGAAAGATAAATACTCGCTAAATATTATTACATTAACATGTGTCATATGGATGTCACAGATAACTTAATTCGAGAGATAAGACGGACTGAGTCATGCGCGTTAATTGTATGATACAATTAAAAAATAACTTATACGCTCTTGGGGAAATTTCTTCTCCGTCGAAAAACATTTCGAGGTCACATTAAAAAAATATTATTGATTACGTTGAAATACTTTATCAATCTCCATTCTTTTCTTTTTCTTTCTCATGCTTCCTCTTGTCCCTTTTTTTTTTTCTTTTTTTTTTGTTTTTGTTTTGAACTGTACTTTGTAAATCTTTTCTGTCTCGCTACGGTTCGGAGCGATAATGATGCGTAATACAAAAATTCATTCCTCCCACATTTATATCTTTCATATGCAAAGCTAACTACACCGGTCACTAAGTAGAAGAACGGAACACGGCTGAGAATCGACCAACCATACGTGTTTAGCGTTCGTCCACAGCATAAAGGAATTGTCATTTACATCATTTGTGATTATCTTTATATGTTTCTACTTTACATCGCGTGGTTACTTCATTAAAGTGTGCTTACATATAGAAATCCTGCGGATAAAAATGACTCGAAACGATAAAGATTCGAATTTGTGAAATGCTCGATTTTTTTTTTTTTTTTTTGTAATGTTTAGATGGACTTTGATCTTTCAGCCTTACGATATAGGCACTCTTAAAAATACAGTAACAAAATGAAAAACGCTCGTGTTGTAAAAACAAGTTAAAATAAAGAAGTCAGCAAAAACAAGATTTTAATAGTTAATCGTGCAATCAAAATTACAAATCGGAGTTACAAAACGCGCATACTGGCATCAGTCTTTTAAACCTAGTCGCCTGTCACGCTCCATCTCATTATGCATTTTTTTTTGTTGAATGTCATATTGAATGTCAAGTAAATTGTGCAGAAAAAATACACTAGAAACACTAATCAATAATGTGTTGTAATCGGGAGGGATCAATAAAATATATTGCTCACCTTTATCAAAAAAATAGTACTTCGAACAACAAGACAGTTGTCAAGAATGACAGTATTCACGTTTTATAAAACCGTCAAAAACGATGCCATAAAATAGAGAAAATAAACAGAGAAAATAATACACTTCAAACAAGACAGTTGTGTCAAGAATGCCAGTATTCGCGTTTTGTAACTCCGTTTTGTGATTCATGTTTTCTGATTGCACGATATACTATTAAAAATCTTGTCTTTGCTCAATACTGACCTCTTCATTTTAATTTGTTTAAAAATACAGATTACAGGTCGACGTGTAATTCATAAATGAGTGCGAGACTTAGAGAACGATGTCGCTGAATTTGATCTGATCGACGAAGTATCGAGCATCGAGGAAATAATTTCTGCAAGGCGGAGACTCGAAATGCACGCTCGACAAAAAATCGTTTGAATATTTGATCGTAATATTTAGAATATGCATTTGCAGAAAGAGGCAAACACATTCTGCTCAATGTTCTTCTTCGGTCTGACTGAATTCGAGCTCTGTGCGAAAGATTCGAAGTATTTACGAACGTTCGAGCTTGAGATTCGATCGGTTAAAATCTCCGAGCGTTAAAATGCGTCAAATGCGCGCGAGAATAAGCGTGTACTATCGACTGAATGAGATTGAAATCGCACGTGCAAGCAGTCTATTTCCTCGATATCGTTTCTTCGTGTTTTGTGTACACTCGGTGTTAAACATACCTTAACAAATAAAGCTGTGTTCCATTGATACTTGTTCATTTAAAAAAATGCGTGCGCATCGCTTCTAAGAGAGAGATTCGTGCGTTACGATTACATTATAGAGAAACAATAAAATTTATTGTGAAAAAAAATACCATTTAAAAAGTTTCGATTGAAGCTCAACTGATGATTTTAAAGCTCTACGGGGAAAAAAACGTTTTTTCTAACACTTGTCCAACTTTCTACTTTATATGTTAAGGCACATCTTCTGCGGAATGTACAAATGAATAATGAGAGAAGTACACAAGTATTCTGTAAGTTCATGATAACGAAAAAAAAATTATATAATAATATATACTAATTATATATACACATAAGATATATATATTAATATATATTATTACATATGTATGATCTCTCTTAAATGTATTTAAATAGGCATGATAGTGTGTACTCTTTACAATATATTTAATATGTATCTTTGTACTTAAAAAAGAAAATATCTGGGCTCTTTTTTTCTCCTTTAGGCAGTCTTATTGAGGTCACTGTAGTCAACGTAAACATGATACAATTATACGCGTGCACACTCGCACACTCTGCGAACTTCTTAGCTTAATGCTGTGTCCGAACTGTGTACATATGGTATTGTTTTTATTTTTATTTATATATACATGGAGCGCGGAGCTGTTCGAGACACAAATCATATCTCTACATGTCTATTTTTGTTATCGCCTATTGCGCGATTATATAAAGAGAGAGATATATAATGGAACGAAATGACGAGAATGATATAGTTTTTCTTTTTTACTACTTTTCACGTAGTGAATATAGTAGTAGTCTTATAAACCAGCGCGCAGAGCACGCCGCGAGCGAAATGATATGAAGCGCATTTATTTAAACTGAAAACAAAAAGAAAAAAAAAAATAAAACAACGTGAATATGTGAAACCGAGAAACGTGAGATAGAAGGCTAAAAGTGGGAACTGTCGAGCGAGACATCCTGTCTGGAACAGCTCTATATAAGGCGACGATAAAAAATTTGTTCGATCGAAAACTGAAGTCTAAAAACTCACTACTTCTTCATACAGCACTACGGTAGACTGGAATTTAGGCTCTCAGGCAGGCGATAACTCATCATATGATACGGCGGACTACCAGGGCTGCTCGGTTGGCTATTCATACCGAGATTGCTCGAACCGCGGCCGCGTTTTCTCCTCTGCAGAATGCCCTTTCTAACCATGTAAAATCGAATAGTGCTGATCGGTATGTTGTATTTCTCCGAGGCTACCTGAAATGTCATTCCACGTGCGACCATGTCCGATGCTTGTTTCAATTCTTCTTCCGAGCGTCTTTGTCTTCTTTGATATCCTACGGAGATATATTCGGGTAGAAACGATGTCAACGTTGTGATGCGTTGGATATCGATGTTTGAAAAAATACAGTATTATTCACCTTCAATCGCCGGAAACGGGCTGCTGGGATTGCTGCAGTTACTGCTGCCTCGTACCATACTGATTGAGTACGGCTTGACGTCCTGCTGCGAGAACTGTTCGTCCGGTTCCATCTTCACCATACCTTGTGTCTCGGTAAGAGTCGCTTCGCAAGCGCTGAGAGCCTTTTCGAGATGTTGCAGTGCCTCATTTTGCTCTATGCCGAAATTAGATGATGAGTTTGGATTTTGTGAGATGGGCGTAATAGTGGTTGAAGAGTTGTTCCCTGTGCTAGTCGCAGCCATTGCAGAACAGGGAAGAAAATCAGATGTGTTCTCGTCATGGTTGGAAGAATTTTCTGTTTTGAAAATACTGGCGTCATCTCCGACATGAGTAGGAGTTGATGGAGGTACAGGTGGATTCGAGTCGACTTGAGTGTTCTCGCTTGAATTGTCACATCCCTGAGTGGATAAGCCACGTATCTATCGAGAAACATATAGTGTACAATAATTTCTTTGTGCGAATTTCTACAAAATTCTATAGTTTAAATTACAATATAAACTATTTAAAAAATTTAAGAGAAAGTCAAAACTTCATACAATTCAAAAAGACAAACAAAGAAAACCAAACGTTAAATGTAGATGCACGTCAATAATATACCTGCAAAACCTCAGCCGCTTGCATCAATGTAGCGAGTTGTTGTTGCTCGACATATACTTCTCCACGATACATAAATTCGACCAGAGCTTGTAGTTCCCACATTTTCATGTCTCTCAAAAAGATGACAGGATGAGAGCATGGTATATCCAGCAGTAAACGTTCCAAATAGTCACTGCAGGCGGACAGTACAACTTTGTGACATTTTATTGAACCTCCGTCACACGCCAGAGTAACGTCAACAAACTGCTCTGAACTCAGCAACTTTGGAAATGCACTGTGCATGTTTGATTGGTGGGAATTCCAAGAGACACAGAACTGTTGTCGGTCTCCTGGATAATTTCCTGCATTAGGAATGGTGTTGCTCGTATCCATTTTAGCGGTCTAGTCCAATGTGCCTGTCAAATATAATAAATGTCATTAGACTTCAATCCAGTTTTTTTTTTTTTTTTTTACTTTTTAAGTGTATTTATTCTATATATACTGTTTTAATTGTATAAAAATAATTATGTATAATTATTTTTATACAATGTAATAATAAAAAAACTATTTAAAATATAATATATACCTTGTGCATATTTTTTAAAAATTTTACAATTACATAGAATTACAATTTTTTACAATTACATACATAGAATTTTCATGTTACTAATTTATAATATAGAATTACAATAATATAGAATTACAATATTATAAGTTTCTATATTATAAATTTCTATATTACGTAATATAGAATTACAACTTTTTACAATTACATGTTTAGAATTTTGGTATTTGCTTTGTAACTAAAAAAAAAGAACAAAAAAATTTTATACATACAAGCTGTAAAACCAGATGATATAAAATGCTGTTAAACTATTTTACATTTTACAATGAAAACGGAAAATTCTTTCTCTTTCAATATTTCTAGTGTTCGATACTTAAATAAAAAAAATAATAAACATTGAACAAAAAGATATTCCAGTACGTGAAGTCGTATTGATAGCATAAACTGATACACAACGTACATAACGAAGACAAAAATGGTTTTTCAACGAAGACGCCACCAATAACTTAGAAGATATTCATAGGAAAAAAAAGCGTCTGTGGCTGTGTAGCCACGCTCGGATTTCTTTCTCCGCCCGCGACTATTTTTGTACAATGTAATTATATGGAAAAAAAATAATCGTAAATTTCACAATAACCGACGTTAAATTTACTAAAGCTCACCCTAGCTTATTCCTAAAAATATAACGGAAAAAGCGGACGAATAAACGATCTCTTGGGCTAGTAAAAAAAAAAAAAAAAAAAAAAAAAAACAAAGCGACGCATTACTTTTTAGTAAAGGAAGCATCCGAACTCCAATAGGGAACGTCATTTGAACAAAGACAAAGAAGGTCCTCTGCGTGGAGCAATCCGATCTCTCGAAATATGATCGAGAACTGTCCGCAATTTGAAAAACGCATATCATTTTAGTCGAACGGGCCTGATCGCTGTACAAATAAAAGATACGTCGGTGAATTTTGAGCCGCGCTAATGAACAAACATAAGCGGTTGAGTTAAAAAAAAAAAAAAATGTACAATATGGCTGTCTGGCATAGGTCTAGTAACAACAATATCCGCGCAAGTATATACGTACGCACTCACACACATTCGCGTATATACACATATGTGTTCATATATTCACATACGCTCATACACGCACATACACACCACACACACATATTATATGCACAGCACATACATGTGAGAATAATATATTGCAATTATGTATGAAACGAAGCCTGGAACCGATATGAACGTTACCGCGATCGAGCGTAGCGTCGTAAGATCGATCGGCAATCCGGATGCAGACGGGCGCTGTCACGCCGAAAACGATCAGACGATCAGGCTCGTCGTCGGCGGCGGCGGCGGCGGCGGCGGCGGCGGCGGCGATCCGAGGTCGTAGCGACGCGATGCGCGTACAATGTGTTACTTCGCGTTCACACGCACCGCATGCAAGAGACACACGCACGGCGAAGAGGAGGAGGAAGAAACGTTGCCGGCGACTGCGAAACGCTCGCGTCTTGTCGATAAAATCACGTGCCGGTTTCCGTGCACACACGGTGACTGCTCGGCTCTGTTTCGCGATCAGACGAGCGAACAGAAGAGGTTAAGAAGCGTCGTCGTTCACGCGCGCGCGACACCGGACGACTGGTCGGGCTGCTTCTCGGCGTCGCCGTCGTCTCCGGGAATAAAAACAAGATCTTTGTGGGAGAGACGGAGCGCACGTCACCCCATATAGAAACGCCACGGCGAGGCGGCTCGTACTCCCTGCTTTATTCGGCGCATTTCTCGTTTTGCACACGCTCGTTTATGCACCCGCGAGACGCTTCTTGTTTGTTCGGCAAAAGAAACGTTTGAAAAAAACGTTGCGTCGTCGTCGTCGTCGTCGTCACCGCCGCGCACACCTCCTCCGTCGTAAACGGAGCCGCGACACACGCACGCGAACGTCAAGTTTCAAATGCACGCACTCTTGGAAAAGGGGGGAGAAAGAGGAAACTCTATCACGATAAAAATTGCACAGTATATACCTCTCAAATATTAGAATACCTCCGTGTTTTGTCGCTCGAACGTTGCAAAAGAAAGTCCTTAATAAAACATTCGACAACCGAGATTTGCAGATCTCCGATTCCCCCGACTAGGGGCAACTAGGGGAGCTAGCGGCCGGAAGGGGTGGGGAGACAGTATAGAGAACACGAAGAACCGAGAGAGCGAGAATACTGAGGAGAGAACGACGGGTCGGGGACAGGAGGCGGATGCTCCGAGGTAGATCGGTCGCGTTGGTCGGCGCGGCGGCTCCTTTTTCCAATGTGTGTGTGTGCGTGTGTGTGTGCGCGCGCGTGTGTGGCACGCTGCACGCGCGCGCGCGCGTGCGTGCGTCTGTGTGCTTGCTCTCACGTTCACATAGAAGAGGGAAGGGGAGGCACTAGCGCGCGCGGCTCTTGCGTCGCGCGAACTTGCTATATATACGACGCTAGAGATTCCGAACCGCCGAGAGGGTACCGGGTAAGCTGTCACACGAAGAGAAACAGGCGAAAAATCAATCCACACCCGGTCGCTACCCCGTTGATCGATACTTACGCGAGCCAAGTCAAGGAGATATATTCGCGTCGTCGCCCCGACACCGCCTTTTGATCGTCTCGAAACACGCCACTCTATTCGTAAAAATATCGCTAGAATTCAGCTAGCGTCGTGCACCTTTATAGCACGCATCCATGCCAGGCCGTCCAACTTTACCGATCGTGTCTCATCTCCCGTCATCACGGGCCGCGGCGCGTTTCTTAGACGGGCTTCTTACTGGCTTTTTTTCGGCCCGCCGGTCGATCGCAATTACGCGGATGATACAACGGGGAACGATTTTTTTCGCGTCTAAAAACGCGAAGGCAACAGCGCAAAGGGAGTCTGACGTTCGTTTCGTCGACCGGGAATCCCCATGGAAACCGCCTGAAGGAAAATTTACTTCGCATGATCGCGAAGTCCTTTCTGTGTAATTTACATCTCCCGTGCTCCGTTACGTTTTTGTCTTCCGGTTTACGGTAAACAATCGCATTTCGCTTCTTTCTCCCGTCCGCGCAAAAAAGTTCGAGGAACGAAACTGAGATCTATCGAAAGTTAAAGCCTAGAAAATTTTGCATAGCAAATATAAGTAACAGACTTTTTTTTTACGCGAAAGGTAAGTAAAGAAGTACGAGAGAGGTACAGTTTTTCAATTGTTTGAATGAGAAATCTATAGCACATTTCACCATATGAAGGAAGTCTTCTTATTTGTTGAAGTTTCGTCACATTTTGCAATCGTGTGAAAAAAAGAAAAGATAGCTTAACGATTCTTCAGATCGGTTTATATTTTTTTTTCTTTTATAAATCTTGATCGAGCTCATCTTAACCATCCGAAGAGCACTCGAGTCTTTCGTGATGCTCTTCAGTGCTTTTCAGGTTAGATCAGTACTCATCGTGTGTGTGGCAATTAAATCTGATTGGTTGAATCTCTACTTGACGCTTGCGACAATAAAGCTTGGTTCACGATTATTACGAGGATTTAGTAAGATTTAGTTTTATCCACTCTGGTTAACTTGCAAGGAGTGAAGAAACAAACAGCAAGTGAAGTGACTAATCAGGGATATGTTCCAAAATCCTACCTTGGTTACTAAAAACTATAGTACACGTGACGTGAAATATAGCATTTTAGTAACCAAGGTAAGATTTTGGAACGTATCCCTGCGTAGTCGCGATTGTCAAAAATGTTCGATTGGTCACTTTGTCACTTGTTTGTTTTGGAGAAAGAGGAAGTCATCGATCAATCGATTGCTCTGTTGAAATCGACCATACGTATTAATCGACCATATGTATTAATCGAATTGACGCTCAATCGACTGTAATCAAGCAAGTGATTCTCAATTTGGTGATTGCAAAAGATGGCCAAATGTGCCGAGAAAATATTTATTTAAAAACAATCATTTTTTGTATAAATATTTATTACGTCTGTGAATAAATGTAGCTTTTTAATTTTGTACGCACGAAAATAATTTTTACATATCTTTGCTGCGAGTCGAGGAGGTTTCAGAACCATTGGATTAAATTAACCAAAGTTGGAACACCGAGTTCCTCTGCATATATATATATATATATATGTATAGTATATACATATATATATATGTATATAGATATATATGTGTTAGTCATAAAATGAATTTGAATTTTTCAAAGTCTTGTCGCGCCCTCTGATTGTACGTTGTAATGCCCTGCGACTCCTCCATTGTTATTGTCATCATATGGTCGCGTCCATTGACTGACAGCGTTTAAATTGCAGGCGACTCAACGATTAATATACATCCGATTGAAGCGAGCTTAGAAAAAAAAAACGCGCTGTCATGTCGAAGATAACCGGCTACGACACACACGACGACGGCCCGGGATTCGTTGGTATTCGATTTTGCCAGGAATGCAACAACATGTTGTATCCAAAAGAGGATAAAGAGAACAAGGTGCTCATGTATGCGGTAAGTACATATTGCTTTTTTTTTTGACAAGCAGTGTGCCGTTGAGATCCGTCGGAAGGAATATAAATTTGAATTGTGAAAGAAGAAGAAATATTAAAAGGGAAAATTTTTCATGACGGGAGAGTGGTTTTCGTTTTACAGTGCAGAAACTGTGACTTCAAGCAACTGGCAGACAGTAACTGCATCTATGTGAACAAGATCATGCACGAAATAGAGTAAGTGTTGAGAATATAAGTAGATAAAAATATTAGTAAAACATTAGTAAAACAACACACTTATGTGTGTATGTGTATGCGTGTGTGTGATATCATGAAATATGTTACAATGGATCTCTCTCTTTAAAAACTAACACGTGCGAAGAAAAGAGCGTATCATTTTGTGCGCTGATCTGTTATACAAAATGATGCGCTTTTAAATTCAAGGAACTTTGCTGTGAAATTCAACTTGTGAAATGAGAAAGAGAGCGAGAGGATGTATGCGCTAATCGCAGTTGAAACTGTCGTCTTGTGCTCACCATTGATTTATTTAATCATTTTTCTGTTTGTTTTGTTTTTGTTTCTAGTGAGCTGACGCACATTGTCGCCGACGTGATATCGGATCCTACATTGCCGAGAACCGAGGAACATCCATGCCCGAAGTGCAATCACAGAGAAGCTGTATTTTTCCAGGCACAAACTAGGCGAGCTGAAGAAGAAATGAGACTGTATTACGTGTGCACAAATCAACATTGCTCCCACAGATGGACGGAGTGAAAGAATATCTCTGTGTGGGATTTGTGTTGCTTTTATATCTTCTCTTCCTACTTTTGTATACAAACACAATCAAATAGATAAAATTATATGTAAACACTATTATAGAAAAACAACACTGTATGTAAAATTGTATAGAAGTGAATGTTATAAGGGATATTATATACATATATATATATAAGAATAAAATAGTAAAAAAACACTCGTGCAAGAGACTGAATAAATTACCGTAAGGCTTAAAGCACGGCTCGCAACGTCTGCACTCGTGCCGTGCATTTATATTTTTATTCACTATGTAAATTCGCGATTACGATCACCGGGATTTTTTTTTTTTTTTTAGCGTTAAGAAAAATTTTGTATTATGTTGTGCGATCGCGACACATCCTGCCAGAGGCGCGAACTGTTATCGTGATCTCTTGCGGAATCGAGGAATTTCGCAATGCCTATTAAGAGCTCCCATTGGCGCGCGGAGATGACTTATTGTTGAAATTCTTATGTCGCCAATTAGTCGAGCGCGAAAAACGTCGCGTTGACGACTTTTGCGATGATAATATGAAGCTATGTTTTTGGAAGACACTCTCTGGGACTACACCCAGCTGTTTATCTGGGCCATGCTCAGCCATACTGATTCAATCGCTAGCTTGGGTTCGCCCGGTAATTCTTCTCGCGTCACGTGATTTCTATACATATGTCATGTTAATATATAGTACGTCAACTTGATAACCCGCATGCTCCCGGCAAATCAGCGCCTAGACTGGTGCGATTCTAGTGTGTAGAGGTGTTTGTTATCTGTGTTACGAGCACGAGATAATTTTTATGCGAAACAAATCAGACGAGCGCACAGAGACTGAATGAAGTATTTCCCAATTTTTTGCAATCATGAGAAAGAACATTGTATTGTTGGTGTTGACGTTGCTGATATTTAATTATGTCGCATCTTTGAAAGTACCACGAATTGGTAAAAAAATTGCTATATTTTTATTAAAAATACTTTAATAAATTTGTAAACACATATACAAATCGTTTTTTAACACACCAGGTATGACATTCGCTGCTTTTCGAATTTCTTCACATTTCTTTCAACTTTGTGCATTGAAATGTTTTTTTTCTGTCATGTCATTATCTTTTTCAAAGTTCATAAAATTATAAAGTCTCATTAGCAACTGTCTAGGGAACATATTACTGATTCTACGTAAAATCATTAACATATTTAATACAATTGCAAATATTACAAAACTATTTTTGTGAAGTGGATTTCTGAAAACTTCAATTTAAAGATTATGCAATAATTATTCAAGTTTTATTTTAATTTTTATTCGAAGTCTCGAACATTTTTTAAACATATAGTCAAACATATAGTCATATAATTATCTTACAATTAATCTTTTTTTTTAGCTATTATTGGAGGTGGCATCGGTGGCGCTTCGACGTCGCATTTCCTGACGGAACTCCTGAATGACAGGTTGAAGATCGACCTATATGATGCAAAAACTATCGGCGGTCGATTGGCGACCGTAAGAATCAATAATTATGACTTCGAAGCCGGCGGTTCAATTATACATATTAAGAACATGTACATGCAAAAGTTTATCGAACTGTTGGGTAAATATTTTTCAGCGTTTTTGATTGTTCAGCAAAAAACCAACATTTAGTGAGCAATTTCTATATTGAATATGTAGGTTTGAAGAAAATTTCTGCTATTGATAACGAAAGTATGGGTGTGTGGACAGGAGATGAGTTCATATGTAAAGGAAGCGGCTTGGTTCTCAAGGCACAACTACTTCTTAGATATGGCTCTCAAGTGGCTAAACTTATAGAGTATTAAAACCTTGTGTTGTAAAAATATATCGGACACACTACAGAAATACAAAAAATTGTTTTACATTGTTTTCCAACAGACACGTAAACAAAATACTGGAGGATTTCATGAGAATATACGACCTGCAAGACGCTAACAGATCTTTTAATAACGTCACCTCACTGCTGGCAGCTATAAATAAAGATTTTCCACAATTACTGCAGATATCCGCGAAAGATCATCTTCTGCATATGGGTTTCAGCGAGAAATTGATTGACGAATTGGTGCAAGCTGGTATTTTGGCCAATTACGGTGAGGATGTCAACATTCAGAGTTTCGTTAGTTTGGTATCGCTCGCTGCTGCGATGCCAAGCGATGGTAGCCTTTGGTCAGTTAAAGGTGGAAATTATCTGGTAATATATTACAATTATTCATTACATATTTAGTGTGTGTCTTTTTATATTTTTTATTACATACATGTATATATATATATATATGTAAAAAAATATATTTTACAATTTAGGTACCGAAACATCTCATTTGTCAGAATAAAAACATAAATGTATTGTCAAGTCGTGTTATAAAGATTCGTTATTTGGCGGACAATAGTGACTCGAGTCAATACGAATTAACTCACGTGAACAAAGGTATAAGATACCAGTAAAGATTTAACTAACAAATATCGAGAAACTACATTTGATGATTATGTCATATTGTATATTCAGATAACACGGATCTAATAACGTCTAACTACGATATTGTGATTATCGCCACACCGCTTACTCGGGATCAGGCATTCCCAATAGAGTTTGTGGGATTTCCGGAAGCTTTGAGTTTTCCGGGAACCTTCCGAACGACGCATGCGACATTTGTCAATGCGGATTTAAATCCAAAATATTTCGGGCTCTCTCATGCTTTAGATAATGTCATATCTTGCAATCCTGACAAAACGGAGTTCTCCGCGATTGGAAAACAGAGTCCTGTTGATGGACCGGCTAAGAAGGACCTACGAGTTTGGAAAATCTTCAGCAGAAATCCCATTGACAATCTCATAAACAAGATGTTTTCTAATGTATGAATTTTTTTCTGTGTTTGACACTTTCTTTGGTTTTTTAGACCAGACATAAAAAATTACGTTAATTAATAATAACGTTTTTTCTTTCTCATTAAGATCAACGAAAAGAAGAAAGTTGTTTGGAAAATGTCTCCACACTATTCGACGGACGAACGTCACGACAAGTTCAAGCTCCACGACGCATTGTATCACGTCAACGCGATCGAATGGGCGGCAAGCGCGATGGAAATGAGCTCAATAGCTGGGAGAAATGTCGCTCTTTTGGCGAGCAATGATTTTCTCCAAAAACACGATTCCACGTTGTCAGAAAATCACGCATACATGTCTCACGAGTTGTAACAGATTTATATCTGTTTGTTAGCAATGATTTACGTTAAGAATATTGTTGCGTACAAGGTTTATTTTTAATGACATATTTTGATTAAAAAACCTGTATAATAAAAAAAAAAATCTAAAAGCACAGTCGGTATGAAGCAGTTAGAAAAGCAGGACGAGAAAACATGAAGATTAATAGAGAAATAAAATGTATTTTTTTAATGTTTATAATGTTTTTATATCTTTAGAGATTGTGAATTTTTTATTTATGTAGTGCTGTTTTTTAGTATACAGGTAATTTTTCATTTTTTTATGACGTTTGCACAACTGTGAATATTTGTACAAGCTATAAAAGTGATACCATATATGTGTATATATATATACACACACACACACACACATATCACTAAGTAAGAACGTGTTTATATCTACATTTTTAACGTAAGAAGTATCGTAAATAGCAACTATTTCTGATTACGAATCACTGCTCTTGCGTTTGACGCAGTAAATTGAAAATCGAATACGACATCTTGAGCAACTGTAAAAAAAAAATCGCATACAACTTTGTTATGAACAAAGTCGTTATATTACATTTTTTACTGACTGATACTAACTATCACGAACGAATCAAGGTTCATCGTGATGATGTAAGCGCTGCTGAATTCTATAGGATTCATCGAGCGTCTCATAAACAACAAGAGGGATTTTCTATCACCGTTATCAAGCGCCAGCCAGTCCATTTCGTAAATACTGTTCATCAAGTGTAAACTCTACAAGAAAAAACCAAATGTACAATAACTTCGGTCGGTCTATCTTTATCCGTCATTTAGTGATACAACAGATATGTAATTCTCTAGTTTTGTAATATATTTGGACTATGTAGAAAAGAACAAATATATTATTTATATAAATAAAAGTATGGACTTTTAGCTTGACTTCGTTTCCAAACCAGCAGTAAATGAAGATCTGCATCAATATGGCATTCGTGTACATCAGTAACGGAACGAAACTTAGATAGTCCGTAGCAATGGCTATTCGATATAGATTCGAGCACACCACCAGCATACTGACCGCAAATTGGATAGCGATTATTTTCGCGAATGTGTTGTTTACCGTGTATGCGTACCTGCAATTAGAACAGAAGTCTTTTAGTCCGGCAAGTATAACGTCTAAAATATGATTTAGAAACTATTTTGAAAATTTATACATATGAAAATTGACTGACTCAAAAATGCAGTTATGATGCTTGACGCAATCCCGCACAGTGTCTTTGCAATGCGTGATTTTGGTCAATCGATACTTTAGAATTTCAATTTGGCCGCAAATGTGCAGCAACAGTCCGAAAATTAAGCTCTCGCAGGCGACGTTCACCATACCGGAAGTGGACATCGCTATCAATTGATGAAAATACACGAGATTGTAAATAGCAAAGGATGAGTAATTGAACGGCACCCATGCCTTGTACGTGAGGCTTCGTTTTGTAAAGTCCATTAAAATCGACGTCGAAATTATCGATATAATGGACATTGTGACAAGAATTAAGTACCGCTTTGTATTGTTCCTATAAAATAATCACGCATGAAATCAGATCAATTTTGAAATTATTTTTATTTTTTAAATGTATCGCGCAAGATTGTTCATTATTTTACTTGGAAAAAAGAAAGGAAGAATTTCGAGAAAGAAGTGTTTTTTTTTTTTTTTTTAAATCATCAATCAGGGACAGTTTTTTTAATATACTTACCGTATACTTTTTTCAAACTTTTCTTGAATCATTAGTTCGTGTGTTTCGTACGGCGCGAAAGGCTTTTCGACGAACACGTTTATCAGAGTTTTCATATTCTCGCGATCTATCCACATGTAAATTTGTTTGTAGCCCGCAACGAACACAGTCAGCATCATGTACAAGGCGTCGGTGAATTCGTCGGAATTGTCAACGTTCAGCGCTATGTGAACACATTGCGACATCAGAAACGCGTGCAACGATGAGATGAGAAATAGCGCGTAAGCTTTGTAAGTAGCGCGTTTGAGCAACGACGTCCACGAGAGCGGTTGCCACAATCCAGCGAGCGCGCAAATCACGAGTGTGAATTTCAGCACGCGCATATTTCGAGCTTTCCCGCAAAGTACGTATTCCACATGTGAATTTCTATCATTAAAAAATTACTTTTATGTCAATGAGGGATTTTTTTATTGGCATGTAAGCTGAAAGCACCGATACACTAAAGCAAGTTTCAAACAGCTGAAAAAAAATCATCTTAATTGAATTAAGAAACACAGTTGCTCTTTAAACGGCGAAAAGCATTTATTTTTACTATCTTCTTTTAAAGCTAGATCATACTTTTGTTTCCGCATATTCAGACAGATGTTTCAAGTATAATTTGCATCGCTGATTTGTATTCTGTCTATCGCGTATTGTCGGAGGTAAAAAAAAAACTGCTCGCAGTAAACAACTTGTAGAAACTTCACTTGTTTTTATTCGATGAACGTTTGTCTCTCCTAAAATAACAACAGACAACGTCTATAGATTCACAATAGCGATGTTTTTTTATCCGTCGTGGTATTAGACTCGTCGTGGCAAGTCCACCTCATTGTTATTATCGTGTCATTCAGCATATTATAGCGACTTTGAAATAATAATATTTTCATGAATATCGAGACGCAATATTTTTTTCAAGATACGTGCCTCTTCATATAAGAGGCACGGAAGATTATGTAAAAACTTGACATAAAATAACTGTCATAAAGACAGACACAGAAAAAAGATAGATACGAAGAGAAGAATAAATGCCTTTCTCTAAACTCATTTTTCATTATTCATCGATATCGACGTATGTATGTTGTCGTTATAGAACATTTTTATACTTTTTGTGAATTTACAAAACGAATATTGGGAATGCATAATGAATTGCGACTGTAATTTGAGTTCATGAAATTTGTATAACACTACTTCCCACACGAAACAAAATTCTATAGAAACCTCCATTAGATGTTCACTAAACGTCTAATGGACATTATGTCTATGTGGAAACTTATACATACATAGCAGTGCTTTTTGTTATCATATAATCTGCAAAGCCTACAGTCTATTGTCTACTGTCATATGTTGAAAGTGCAAGAATTATTTTATTAATACGCATATATAAACAAAGTTATATATAAACAAATATATAAACAAAGTGAGAAATATAAACTTTACTAATTTTATAATATATAAATTTTATACTATTTCATAATATAAATTTACTCTATAATATAAATTTTATACTACTTCATAATATACACGTATACGAATATGTACTATTTGAAAGAAAGAAAATTATATTAAATTATAATGGAAAATTATAGTGCTTTAAATAAGAAATAAACAGAGCAATAATAAAAAATATAACTTTTTTTTATCCTTAATTTTTTTTTTAAGAATTACAATAATTCTATGTCATAAAACAAAGTGGACGCATCGAAGTAGACTCATAAATGTGTAAAAAGAAAAAACATCAGATAATATTCTTATCATATCTACATATTGTCAATTGTGCGTCATCTAAAAAAGTCGGTTTTTATTTATTTAACTTTAATCTCGTCTTATTTATTTAACTGTTGCAATCTACTCTATAGATATATTATCACATATGTTCTTTTATTATCGGTTTTGCTGTTGCGAGCGAACACAAACCGGAGAGGAAGCAAAATATGAATCGTAAAAATAAATATGATATATAATAATGACATAATACTTTTTTTTTTTTTCCAAGAACAGCATCGTTTTGATTGTGCGTTTATCTTAATAATTAAAATAATATTGTGCAACGCTATCACTACAACAACGATGTACTTAAATCTTGCAGTGTGTTTAACAAGGATGTTCTATGGGCATTGACATTCGCATGGAACGTCCGAAGAAACCGCGAGTGCCATCGGGTCCTGACGGCATTCTTGTCACGTTTTCTGGCAAATGAGTCATCGCGATGTTGTTGCCTCTCGATCGGCAAAATCCGTTCTGCTCCGAGTTGGAAGAACACAAAGACATTCTTCTAATGTTTATATTATGACCGGAATCGCGGCTGCATGTGGATAATCTTCTCAAAAACGGACCGTAGTCGGCCGAACCACGACGGTCCGCAACGCAGCCTCCGCACTCTATAGGAGAACCTATGCGCATGATTAATTAATTTATATAAGTGAAAATTTTTCACAAAAACTAAAATAAAAAAGTAGCAGTTAAAAAAATATTATGATAGTAAAATAAAAGGAAAATTAGAAGTTAAAATCCAAATTACGAACCGGTGGTAGAGCAACAAGAGTAACGGCGATTGTCGTGATGATAGAAGTTGTTCGAGTAGCCCGGATGGAAGAAAGCTGCCTCGGAACCGGATGAACTTGTGGAATAGCGCCTGCCGGAGTCCGAGCTGGACCCGGAACACGATGACAAGCGCCGGAACATAAAACCGTTTTCGGAACTGGATATAGAGCAGGAAGAGAACTTGCGCGATAACCACGCATCCGATGGTGATCCTATTATCATAAAAATAGATAACACTTTTTTTTTATTCAACGTTTTTGTTTTTTCTAGTGTGTTTTACGAGTTGTAAGAGATTAAGGAATTTTAGTGTATCTTGTGTGAAAAAAGAAAGAACCCGGTACCTTGGAAAGGATAACCCGCATGAATGTGATACATCGGACATCCCTGAACGCTTTTCTTGTGTTTTACTCTCCCATCCTCAGGTTCGGAACCACTGGGGCAACTGGACGAATTATAATTTTGCTTTTTCGCCACTTTACCGAGGACACCTTTCTTCATTTGGTATTTCTTCTTTTTGTCGGCCGCCTGATGTAATTCAAATATTTTGGCATCGCCCAAAGCTATCTGCGTGGCGATACGCGCGGAAATCGAGTCGGTAAACTCGATCAGGGCACATTCCTCGCTGGAGGACAGTTCCGGTCTTTTGGAAATCGCTTGTCGCACCTAATCCGTAAGTGAACACTTTTTTGTTTCAACATTCTAAATGTTTTAGATTTCATTGTCAAAAGTATCAGAAATATTGCGCGAGGTGTAAATTTATTATTATATTTTTAAAACGAGCCACAACACGACTCATTAAATAATTAATGACTGATATATTAAAAATTATTAATATATTTTCAATTGGTAACGGTTAAGTTAATTTACTAGATCTGATACACCTGCTTGATCAATGAAATCATACAAATTCCAGGCCTTGCGATTTAAATTGTACCCACTTAGAAAGTGGGATACAATTGTCACGTGTAAGCGAGATTACGACTCGAAAACAATTACGTCAAAATGGAAATTTTTGCGATGGAAAATTTCGTGAGTAAGAACCGAATCGTAGTAAACGGCCATTATCCAAGCCGCTACTACTAGTTATCATCAATGGATTTACGCAGTGTTCTGCTCCGTTGAATCGACGATAGTAATTGCCAGGTTGTGAATCACAACTTGTCGTGTAATCTCGACGATTACACGATTTGCTAACGTTTGACCGATATCGGTATTTATGTTTTTTCGTGCAACATATATTTTTTTAATTTGTAATATAAATTTCTTTTTTGAGTTTAACGTACAAATTTAAAATCTGTGCAATTTATATTCGCCTGATATTGCACGGCTGTTATTATTTTCATTTTACGTTTCTCGAGAGAGATATCTATTCACGTCAATTGAGAAAAACTTGTTTTGTCTAACAATAAGTTACGGTATAAGCATCGTAATGGATACATACCGGTTGCAGCGGTATATATTGAAGATGATTGGCAACTTTTTATATAGAACACTTGTGAAGTGACTTTCTGAAGTCTTATTAATTTAGTTTATATTAGTAAAAATTTCACGAAGATTTGCAGAGTTTGATTGATATAATTTCTATCGATACAACTTCTTGACCAATATAATTTGGTAATCAATTTGTTAGTCAATAAACTTGTTCATCAACTTACCTCAGAGGGAACGGAATGCCCGGGTCGGAGCACTCTTATGAACGCTATTTCGCCGCAGGTCTTAAAAATCTCGGCGACGGATTCGATTGTCAGCTTCTCTATTGGCAGCTTGGTCGCCAAGATTGTTCTGGAAGGTGCCGTTTGATCGAAAGGAGGCAAGGGATCCACTCTGCGTAATTTTGTTCCTTCTGGGTTGACTTCGATTTTCTTAGATCTCGCTAAGGCCGCTCCAACTACTTTCCAATCCTTGCTGAGATGTTTCACCCTCTTGAAGCTGGATATCAACTTCAAGGACACGTAGCCCTCCTTGTTTCTCCTCACGTGTTTCAATAGAAAGGCATCTTTCAGGATATTCTCGTCGGAGAAGTAAAATTCCACCTGTGCGCATATCTTGTCGGCCAATTCGTCGGTCAACGCAACGGAATCGGTTGTTTTGTCATCAACTGTCGGAGTTTCCGACGCAAATACGTCTGCTTCTTTTTGTTTCTCGTCTCCGATATCCATGCCAGAATCCTGATCGATATCGATGTTCTTCACGGGCTTGATCTCGCTGTCGTAATCGGACAGATCGGCTTCTTCGCTTTTCGAACCTCTCCTGTCGAACGAAAGGCTGACGTCACTGTCAACCGAGGAGATGCTATCCCTCGTGTCGGACTTCTTCATGATCGGAGGCGAGAACGGTGGAGGACTGCCGATCTCTTCCTTCGATTGTCGTTGTACCTCCATTTGAAGTGAGCAGCTGTCTTCCAAAGATATTAGAAGATATTAGTAACTGGCTACTTCAATGATTGTAATCTTCATTCGATTTGTTTTATGTCCTATTTTTGCAGATAAATTTTTTTTTTCAAGAATATGTCACTGAAAACCGTCTTCCTTTTCGCAGCGAGATCTTCACATGTCGGTTGTGATTATCCTGTCCTGTTACTAGTCCCTATAAAAATCGAATCATCTAAAAAAAACGAAAAAAAAGCTAGATTGTTTGATTAAATTATAGTTTTTAATTATTTTAGCGTTTACATATATAAAAAGATCAAATGAGACAAGATGTGCATCGAACTTCGAACGGATTCAATCATTGGAGAAAACTCGATAAGATTATGAAATAATTACGAGAGAAAGAGAAAAACAATTCAGGAAGAGACGCAGGACGAATGCGAGAGATGAAACTTATATATACGCGAGCGAACTCGTTCGCGCACTGACCTTCTATGTTGCACGCGGATCCTTTTTATAGCCGCGGTTGGACAAACGGTGTGCGGTGCGCGCCGGAGATATAATATATAGTCTCGTGGCCTTCTTAAATCTGGTCAAGAGTGAGGCATTCGATGAACGACTGAAGGGCACTCGAATCGAGCCTTGAAGCAAACGAAAGGGAGCTTGAGATGCACACTGGGTTTGCGGAAAGTCCCATCTGACCTAGGAGACAAATATATTAAAAAACACAAACCAAGATACAATGTAAAATTTGTAATCTTGTACGTTTTCTTACTGACCTTCACCTTGACACGCGTTGTCGAAGATCTTTGAAAAGATGAATTACAATATCGATCGATCGAGTGTATCGATCGGAATGGATAAATGCACGTATTCTATGTTTTTTTTTAGGTCCAAATTTCGCCATCTGCGATTAACTTAATCGGCCGATTATGACATCAATATTGGTCAATCGCGTTGATTGATTAGCCGAATCGACTGATCAATTGATTTAATCAGAGATGACAAAACTGTTTCTCTCAAAATAGCCACTGATCGCACACTGATCTCTTGTGCAAAATATATCTACATTTAAGTTGTTATTGTATCTCTTTTCTTTTAATCATTAATTGCTTGTTATTTTTACCAACTATTGCGCTAACAATTGAAATAATAATTAAAGAAAACATTACGCGCAACAGAAGGTGTGTTGATATCGAATTTCTGTCGACGACTGTTCGTCTAGTCAAGATATTTAGACATCACGTTTAGTTTGTTTCAGAATTACTACAGGAAGCGCGTGAAGTTTATAGTCGAAAAACCTCGGTTAGGCCCTGCGGGCGTATTCACAAACATACGCTGCATCCGAACGCTACAAGCATAACAATATATAGGTCAAGTGCGGCTGGTACCACGTATGGCTATGAAGGACAAAACGATCTGAGAGTCATCGAAAGGATTCGGTTTCTTAATTGAAATCCCTTTAGGCGTCGAAACAAGTTAGGGGTATAGGTCTTGAAAATTAACGCGATCGTTTCGTCAATCTCGGCCAAACAAGTATAAGAGATATGTATAAGAGATGTAAGAAGAAAAACTATATTATCTTTAAGTACACGAAGGATGTAATTTAGTATGTGGGAAACACACATCTCAGAAATAGATACAAAGCATTAAAAAAAAAAAAAAAAAAAAAAAAAAAAAAGTTGGAGTTTTCTTCGATGTGTAACTTCATCAATTATAGTTTTTCTCGTAGGTTCTCTCGTAATTCTTACGAAGAACCAAGACACACACTATAATTGAATATTTGAACGTTGCTTACTCACACATAGATTTAAAAGAGCGCTAAATTTTATTCACATATTTCTTTCGCATGTGATTGTAGATTGCCGATTTTTAGTTTTTATATTTCTTATGTAATAAATATAATAAATATACATTTTTATGTATAATAAATATATACATTTTTTTGTGCTTGAGAAAATTTGCTAGAACCTTACGAATAATTACTCGCTCTTTTAAGTTAGAAAATGATTGTAATCGTCAGTACACAATATGTAGTGTAATTGGAATTGATAGGAATCTTTTATATATGTGTGTGTGTGTGTGTGTATACACATATTACTTATATATATAGGAAGCGATATTATCGACGTGTCATGAGGATTTTCTTAGCACCGCACGCCGAACACGGCAATCCACACGGATTGCGTGAGAAATGAGCGTGAGACTGGAATCCTTCGACTTGGCAGTTTACAATTTTATTTTCTTTTGTACACGATTTTTTTGTATAATTTATCATAAAGTACACACATACACATCAGCTCACACATTGTTTTATATTAAAATTTCGTTATTTCGTTGCGCAGCTACTTCATTATGTTTCGTCTCTGCGCAGAAATTTCAATAACTGTAACGCGTGTGTTAAAAAACATAAGTTACAGAATAGACCAGCCAACGTATCTTTGCGCAAATTGATCTTGCTGGCGTCTTCCTCGCATTCCTTCTTCGATTCAATAGACTCCTAGTTTGGCAGATGTTCTCAGGATTTTCGTAACATACGAGATAGCGTGGTGCACTTCAAACATCTGGACGAATCGTTGCCCACTATCAGTGGACAAAACATGTGTCTCCATTTCAGTCCGTCCGTACACACAACTTTAGCTATGTCGTCATCCTCGTACTCGTTGAAATCGTATATGCCTGTATCGAGACAAAAAAGAAGTATATTATTGAAATGCAACAGTCAGTAAGAGTCTTTCAAAACGAAGAAAAACATTTGTAATTCGCACCTTGACAAATCACTTGTTGGTCAAACTTGTTGATAAGTGTTTCTATGTCCGACAAACTTTTCACTTTGTTGTGCTTTCTCTCTTTTATGAGATTGTGCTCGAGTGGATCGATTTTTTTATTGACCGCGACGAAATGCGCGATCATGTCGCTTCTTAAAAAAACTTGTTTCTCTACAAAAGGCAGTCCGTCGTCTGTTATGTTCATACAGAGATAAACGACAGTGGTGCTGTGACCTCTCGATGTCACTAGACAAGACCAGCCGTGCGGAATAGACACTTCTGTATAAACATCGAGAAAATCTTCGAATAGCATGTTGTTGTCTTCGCTACACAACTCGCTGTCCCACGAATCTAAAGCGGCGTAACTTTCAGTAAGCGACACTTCGTTATCCATGTACATGTCAGTAAGTGGCTGCAGGCTATTGTCTGTGGATTTTTGTTTCAAACACGTGGAAACAACACTGTATCCACTCGTTTCTATTGTCGTTTCGTTTCTGTCAGAGCAACTGTGCTCATTGATGGAAAAATCCTTCATTCTATCGAGTACATTTTCACCGGACTTGTTGCATATCTTTCTCTTCTTACTTTTCTCTGCAACATTATTTGTAAGCTCTAAATTAGAACTTGTGTCACACTCGAGTGCTTCACTCGTTTCTTTCTTCCTGCATCTTGACTCTTTTGCGTTACTTACATAAGTGTTTGAATTTTCCCTATTCGTGTCTCTCACATGTGACAACTGGATGTTATTGAAATCGTTATTTTCCTCACCAGTGTAGTCTTGCGACTTGGAATAATCGCAATAGTAAGCATTTCTGTTCTCATCACTTAGGCTTCTTTCTCTCCTAGGTATTAAAAAAGTTTCTTCCGATGTTTTCCTCTTTCTCAATGTCAAAACATTTTCATTTATTTTACATATGTTTGTAGTATCAGTGTCTGAACTACCAGTTGAATGAAGGTTTCTACTTGGCACAGCTCCTGGACGCAGTCGACACTTCTTGTACTCAATCTGTGTGACAATATTGATGATCACATTAATACAGCAATGCATGCATTTAATGTAAATTACTTGTCTAGCGCAAAAGACATTTTTGTATAACATTTGTGAAATATATCTCATTATGTTACACAAAACATGAGAATTAAGTTCATATGGAAATTAAGTTCAAACACTTAATAATTGACTATATTATACAAATTACATTTTGCATACAATGAAAATTAAACACTTGCCGTTACTACATGAGGCGGCACTCCGCTGACCCAGTGCGTAATAATGTCGTCCTTGTCAAAGTGTCTGCTACACACAAACGTGTCGTCTGTGACAGTAACATTTCTTTTGGCGCGATACAAGGCATTTTGCCACTTCTTGCGCAGTTCTGCATTTTTAGGCGCCGAGAAGAAGCTAAATTTGTTCTTGTAATTGGTGTCCTTACACAAAGCGCACTTGCGAGTCATGACGGTGCTGAAAATTCAGTAATACATTTGAAATAAATTTATATATTACTTAAATTACATTAAATATAAAACAAACGTAATATCAGTTATTACACATTCTATTTGTTTATGTATTCCTCAGAAACCAACATCGCGTATAGGTTATATTCCGACATAAATGTTTCCAAATTGTTTCGTTACATTTGAAGCTCGTATTTTTGTACGTACTAATTACGAGCAGATTGAAGAAACAAGTCTGCTTTCTCTTTCGACACTTTTACATCTTAAAAAGTTCTTAAACGACATGTAAATACGATAACAAGGAAACAAATGTTGAACATACACAAATGTGTATGGACATGTGTACGTACACATGAAATCATTTTGATTTAATAAGTTTCATAGATCATCTCGCAATACGATTGGTCTATTTGGCAAAAAGCATAAATAACAAACCAATCGTCTCGCAAGATCAGGGACGCTTTTACTCACTGTCTCCCATTACAAAAACAATTAGTTCTTTTGGGCTTGTGCATATTTATACACAAGCTTTGAAAATCGATCGAGATCTCGGTTCAGAAATATCAATCGCATTGCTCGATCGCGAATCAACGCGATTGGTCAATTTCGCAAGTTACGTTATTCCAAAGATGCGCCCTCTGATGTCGCTGATATATACATTTATCTCTTTATCTAACTTTATCGTTCGTCGATACTCACAGCTGTGTTTGCTTCAGTTTGCTTATTGCAGCGGACTTTGAGGGAGTTAGATTTGTTTTGTCGTTTTCACACCAATATCAAATTATTTGTAACTAGATCTATGTAAACTTTTATCGTGCCGGATTTTTGACAGCTGTGTCACATGTACTCTTGTCTATCTGCTATGTCAAAAAACTGTCTAAAATAGTATTTTTTATTTTGTCAATACATTTTTGTAATAATATTTTTCTACATATAATAAAAATAAATTATAAAAAAATTGATGGACATGGAAAATGATAATCCTGTCATATATGGACTTGAATTTCAAGTATGAACTTTCATTTATAATTTATCACACTTTTACATGTATTTTAGGTAAGAAATAAAATTGTACAAAAATTATATTGCTGTACATTTGTTGTTTTTTTATATTTTAGACCAGAGCACTGTCCGCCCAAACTGCCGAAACCGATATCGTACGATTTCTGGTGGGAACACAGTCTTTAGAATTTAGCAACAATCAAGTTCACCTAGTGGAACTCAATGAGGAAACGGGAAATTTAAAGACTCAAGTGTTCCAGCATCCAGTAGGAGAAATTTGGTCTCTACAAGCTTCTCCAGTCGAACCTGATGTATTTATTACATGTTACAATAGTTTGAGTGGTAAACATCACATTTGTATTTATTTTCTTGGAAAAATAAGTCTTTTTATTGCTTAAATTAAAACTCACGAATTAAATTTTTTCTTATTTTTCTAACATTTGTGTTTCGTGATATAAAAATATATTCTCTCATAATTTGTGAAATTGTCTTGTGTTTTTAGAAGATGGTATCTGCCAAATGAAAGGGGCAATGTGGCGGTTTCCTGAGACAAACGAGTCCACCGACATTTTACATCTTCAGAAACTGGCAGACATTGACACAATCCCGTACGGCGCTGATCTCAAGACCATTGCCTACCATCCTACGGACAGTAAGAAAGCGTGCTCCGTTGTAGATAATAATTTTGTTTTGTGGGATTTGGCAAGCGAAACACCAAAGGTGCGATCTCCTTTTCGTTTGCACGAGAGAGCTATTTCACTAAAATCTTTCTTCAGTAGAGTCTCTATGTTACTTTCAAAACTCAATATTATTTATTTTTCACTTGATTCAGGTTGCGGTATCGGGTATTTTAACAGGCAAGGGTCAGCCGCGATTCACGAACGGCAAATGGAATCCTCACAACGGCGCCAATCAGTTCGTAACATTAAACGAGAACAATGTACGCGGATGGGACTTCAGAAGTCCAGCCAACGAAGCGTGGTCTATTTTATCCGCGCATTCGCAAATTATCAGGCAATAATACGATGTGAAAAATTGAGATTATCTTTAATACCAAGATTTCAATGCGTTAAACATTTAGATTCGTTTTCTAGGGATTTAGATTTCAATGCAAATCGCCAGTATTTTTTGTCCACCTGCGGTGATGATGGATACATGAAGTTCTGGGATATTCGATTGCCCACAGAACCGGTGTTGTCGCGCATGGAACACTCACACTGGGTGTGGAACATAAGAATCAACCGTTTTCACGATCAGCTAGTTTTAACGTCTAGCAGCGATTCCCGCGTGATACTGTGCAATATCGCGTCCATCTCGTCGGAACCATTCGGACACATAGTGTCAGCCGAAGACGAATCTACGCAAAACGAAGATTCCTGCAGTAAAAAAAAGTAAACTAAAAATATTTGCAGCGAAAGCTGCAAGTAGCTAATATTTATCAAAAATAAACCTTGACACGTTTATGTAAACGTTCCAGATTGGAAGATGGCCTTATAGGCAGGTACGAAGAGCACGAAGACAGTGTATACGCGGTAGAATGGTCATCTGCTGATCCCTGGACATTTGCATCTCTCAGTTACGACGGTAAGTTAGTTCTGAACAAGGTACCGCGTAAGCACAAGTTCCAAATTATGAATCTTTTATGAACTTATTCTTTCTGGGGAAGAAGGTGAGAAATGAAATACCATTTGTTATTTATTGTAAATAATAATATCTGTTTCATATCGATAAATATTCATGTATTTAATATTACATGTATAAAATATATTTATACATATATTTAATATTACATGTATTTAATATTACATGTATATGTACAAACGCAAAATTTTACAATTGTTGCAATATCTTACTAGCTACATTTCTCAAGTGTCCATACACCCTCGAAGGTGGACTGTCTAAAATTAAATTACATATTGCTCTCCGAGCCAATTGTATATTTTGATGAGATCCGAGAATGTGAATTCTAGTGTCCGCGAAGACAATTCTAGTTTTTGTCACATTCTCAATGTGAATTTAGTCTTTCTACTCTTGCCCGCTAATCTTCCAATTGGTCTGGACTGATGGTCGCCTTTGAGCTGTTGCCTGACATCTTGCATTTCAAATGTCTCTATAAACAGATCGTCTAAACGCAACAGAGCTAAAGCATCTTCGATCTCAAAGCCACAAACAAATGCTTTGACAAACTCTGTTGCCTTCTGGAGATTCGCTATATCTGTTGTCTCCGGTGATGGTCTGATTTTGACGTTTCTTCTTAAGTTGAAGCGCACTTGCAGTTTTAGATGCTCAACAATGGGAGTGAATATTTTCATCCAATTTTCTTTTAAAGGTGAATATCTGTGTGCTGATACTGATACCTTATATATGTAATATATAAGAATTATAAATAAAAATTGTTTTTTTAAATGTTCTTTTACTTACACAAAACTTGTAATAGAAATGTTATCGACATTTTAATATATTACCTTTCTGAATTCTCCATCTTGTACAATCTTTGCTTTTTTTTTTAGCTGAATGTTGTCTAGTCTTTCCTTCTATACCATTAACCACTTCTACTTAAAATACTTTTATTTCTCAACGTGAACTTACCCGTTTTGAGAGCAACAGCATGCTACAGCATTAGAGGGAGATGCGCACCCACTTGCTTGCTGCTGTTTGCGCATTCCCTCTACTGTTGCAGTAAACGTCCCAACTGTGAATATTGGTCATCATGTGATAAGCAAGAAACTGCAATAAACTTTTCTTAAAAAAGATAAATTTGTCAAGATTTTCAGGGAAATGGTCCGCATCTCTTATTTTATCACAATAATTATAACAGGAACTAAACTAACTCCGCTAAGGTAAATTATTACAAAAAGAAATGTTAGAACCATTATCTTTGTTTTAAAAATTTTTATGATCACATGTACATTGTCTTTTATATACATTTATGTTTGTAAATGTATTTTATATACATTTATGTATATCAAATTCAATTTCAATCCCAATCATTAATATCTATATCTTGAACAATATCCGTATTTTCTCTCGGCAAATCTTCGTCCTTAACGTTGTTGGCTAACTTCTTTTTCTTCTTGATCTTCTTCTTTTTCGTAGTATTATGCGATGATTCTTCTATTTCTTCTTCACTGCCTTTTATCCGAAGTTCAAACTCGCTCTCACTTTCGCTATTCTCCGCATTTTCCTCAAGCTTGTGTTTCTTCGATTTTCGTACAGCGGGCACTACGATCTCTTCTTCGCTCTTCTTCGCAAGATGTTTCAGTTTCTGCGACTCGTAAATCTTAATCCACGAAGTATAAGACTTGGCGAGTTTCGTACCGTCCGTTTTTATCCTATTTTCCCAATTTGCAATCTCTGTCGTATTCTTCAAACTCATCACCGTTTTGGAACGCTCTGTTTCGATGTTTTTACTATTTTCCTCGATCATGCGGAGTAGTTTTTTCATCTCGTTGCAAAAAGCGGCTATCTTGCATTTCTTCAGAAAAACTTTTACCTAGAAAACATATGCGTTTTTAAGTTTTAATATATTTGTTAATGCATTTGTGCACAAAGTTCTCGATTGTTATAAATTGTTTTTGCGCGTACCTGTATTATGCAAAATATAAATAAATCTGGAAAATATATGTGATGACTTTCATTTGCAGCGTATTCGAACAAAAGTTTGTAAATGGCTTCAAAAACACTGTTTTTAAACCCATTTTCTACAAGTTGCGATTTCGACACCCTTAACGTATATATAAATAATAGAGGTCTCATCGAAACCGTTTTGTGTTTCTTGTTGAAGTCATACGAATTCAGTATCTAAAACAGAATATTTGTTATACACTCTCACATTAACGATCAGATAAATATAAACATAACAAGAAATGATCTATACCTCGAGTAGAAAAGGCAAAATAGGTATAAAAATTCTTATTTCTTTGGAAATGTTTATTAACATTTCCACGCAATGGAATCGCAGGGGATAGTACTGCGCGGTTGGAATCAATTTCATGGTTCCAGTAATAATCTGTATTAAACAATAATTCCGATTAATGATGCAGCTATTAATTAATTGCGAAATTACAGTTTTGCTTAGTTGTAATTCAATACCTGAACTAACGGATATACTAGAGATCGTAACATCGAGTTTTCTCTTGATTTTATTAGCAGGTTCATCCAAAAGCGTAAAGAATTTATGTACTGCCAATTGTATACAGTTTGAAAGTTTTCCTGAGACAAAGAAACAAAAATAAACATGCTGTTAATAACAAATTATATTGTAAATGTTTATTTTCAATCAATTAATTACCTTTTTCTTCAGTGTTATGGCGTTTCTCAAATGTATCGCTAATTGTCGTATAAAAACAAAGGCGTAGCTATACGAAAGATTAGGATCGATCAGATAAATCTCGACCAAAGAATGCATCATAAAATTAATGCCCGACAAGGAATTCGGTGACACAAACTTGGCATTTTGCACAAATTTTATATACATAATCTGCAAGAGAAAAGAATGACATTGTAATTAATCATTCTATATAATTCTTTTCATCATAAATTCATTACCTTTAACAACTTCTCGAGTTCCTTATGCCGAGAAGCAATATAGAACGTATTTAAAAAAGCTGTGACGCGAACAGCGTCATCATCGGTTGCGGACCACAACTGTAAAAGAATCTTCAGCAATGGTTTTGTCAAAGATGAAAACGACTGCGCATAAGGCATCATTTCACGAAGATGCTTGAGAAGTATCACTTGACTGCTGGCCGATCCGACACATTGCAATAGCTACGACAAAGAACACACTCTTATTAAAATAACAAAATTTTTAAATTAAAATAAAATTTTTAAACCAAGTTCACAAAAATTCACAAGAATATACATACTTTAATTAAATCTGCCAGATATGATTTTAAAATTCCTCGTATTTTTTTAAATCTCTTGGATTTATGTATTTCGTCAAGTTTTGGGTCGCACTTTAAATATTCTTCAAATGCAGTGGGTAAATGTGTAACGCAGAGTTGTATCACACCATTAAATACTACAAATAAAAGTACATTTTTTAAATAAAATTCTAATAACATTATTATTTTCCAGAAACAACAATAAAAAAAAACGCAGTAATTTGATATGTGCGAAAGTTGAGATTTTACCTTTACTTCCTTCTACTACATATTGTGTATCAGGCACTGTATCATTTTTATCTGCGGGTAATACTTGAACGCTGTTTAATGCTGCGTGAAAAGCATCCACAGCACACTTAATAATAGTAGCTGATCTGCAATATAAAGATTGTAAAATTACTATAAACTTAAGTATACATATTATACTTATATACATAAACTGAACACAAAAATAATTAACATACTTATGTACTTGTAATTTTTCTTGCCAAGTTTTCAGTAATTGCAGTGTGATTTTCTTTTTAGAAACACTTTCAGTTTCTACTTCAAAGTCACTATCGTCACTAGCAATCTATAATTTAAAAAAAAAAAAGATAAAATATACAAGCATTAAAACAAACAAAAATTAAGAATAAATTTACATAAAATATGTACCTCCAAATTTTCATTTGGAATATGTCTGTCATTATTTTGATTATTATCATCATCATCATCATCTTCATCATCAGATATGTTGAAATCCAAAAGATTTTTGTCATTTTCTTGAAGATAGTCATAAAATTCAGGATCAAGATCTTTCAATTTCATTAATACTCTTTTATGCTCTGCAGGATCCAAATTGTCTTCATCACTATCTGGATTAGATTCAATATCATCTTGCTTGCTGTTTTTATTATCTAAATAAAAAAAAGTAAAGACATTGAGAAAAAAGTACAAAACTTAAAATACTGTGTAATTAACACACACACGTACATATATATACATGTAAAAATTATACCTGTATTTTTATCATTATGTATAGAAGTATTGTTTTGTTTTTCAATTATCTCATCACTGTCTGTATCATCAAAATTCTGTTCAAAAAATTCTGTTGTAGTTACTTTACTCAAATGTTTTTTTTGTTTTTTCATACTTGTTTTCTTTTCTTTTACAGACTTACGAGATTCTTCATTTACTTTCTTTATCTTCATGATTATAATAAAACTGTATTTTTACTTATATCAATAAAATAATAAAATAAACCTAAAAAAAATAAAGTTTAAGGTTAAACATAAAACATTAAACAACACGTAACACTTTCTTTATTTCTTTCTTTTCATAATTGAAAGAAAGAGAAATAAGAATTTTTTGTTCTTACCTTCCAAAATTACTAATGTATCAGAACAAATTAATTATACTCTTATCAAAAACAAGAGTTCTTTGCACGCTGATCACCACGTGACGATGGTTTCAAGTTCAACGCCATATTCTGCTATAATGAAGATTAACAGCGTCTCTATAGTCTAAGTGGCAATTTCCTGTACTAAAGTGGCATGTTTTGCGAGTTCATATACAACTTATATGACCGTTTTGAATGTTTATTAATTTATATGAATAGATTAACCGCGCAATGGTGGTTTATTGTTTTATACAAGGTTGTAAATCAACCAAATACAAAAGTGTAAAAGAGAAATGTAAAAAAGTCTTAACATTTTTTGGGTAAGTTATTAGTTTATCTTATTGTAATCTGAACTGTCAGTCAATTGACTAACACACTAATCTAACATACATTTTGTAAGAGTATTTGGTGTGTAAAATTAATGTAAAACATTTGTTTCATAGATGTAATATTTCTTTCTTTTGAATTTTAATATTATTAATTGAAATATATGTTGAAATATATTAATTTGACTCTTATAACTTAATAGATTTCCAACAAACTCAGTTTTGCGAGAGAAGTGGATAGAAGCTCTTATTAATTCCGGTCATAGTAAAGAACATGTGGCAAGGATTACAAAATGTAGTCGAATATGCAGCCTACATTTTGCCAAAGACTGCATCGAAACTATTGGTTTTTCAAGCGGTCGTTTGAAACCAAACTCTGTGCCAACAATATTTCCAAATGCACCAGAAGGAAGGTAATAACACTAATATTTTATATATGAGTAAATTAGTTGAAATTTTTTGTCATTTAATCATATATTATTTATACATTTAAATCGTTATCTTTTTAGTGTAATAATTGATCATGAGAATCCTGGACCATCAAATAAGCCATCTGTGAGAATGGAAACTGTTGCTCGATATGAAGATGAGATTTGTCAAACTCCCCCTACAAAGCAAATTTACTATATAGTTGATGTAAATTCTGGAAACATCAAAAATATGTCGTCAAAAATGTTAGTAAAAACGCTGAATATGTTGAAAAAATCCTGCGAAAAGAAAGACAAAATAATTAATCGATTGAGGGTACAGCACTTTCGCCAAAAGAGGAAGATAGAGAGTTTAGAAGCTTTATTAGCTGCGCTTCGTGAAAGGAATCTTCTTCCTCCGGTTTCATCAGACACTGTACAGGTATAAAAAAAGTGGAAAACAACTGTTCTATTAATAATTGTTTTGCCAATCGTGAAAGAATGAAAAAGTTGATCATATGAAAAAGGAATTGGTTTTAAATTTATTGAAACCTAATTACAAGAAGAATATTTTTCAAACAAATAAGAAGTAAATAAAAAACACTTGCATTGTATTTAATACATATCTCAGTCAGTTTCACACATTGAATAATAAAAATTGATATAAAGTTGAATATTCTGTATTTACTTCGCTCCTTTTTAATTTATTAAAATTTGGTTTTTTTTATTAGAAATATAGTAGCAGGGAATACACTGCTTACATAAAATATGTTTATAAGATTGTTTTTATCTCTGTGTTAATTTTTAAATATAAATTTTCGTATACAAGATAGACACAGCCAATCACGAGTGATGTTTCGTGAGTTCCAAGGGCCACGATGTATTGGCTGCGCTCTTTTGTGTCTGCGCACATAGAGGAGGATTTGTTCCAGAGAAAGATCATTCTGCTATTGGTCAGATTTGGACAAAATCAAATTTGATAGAAACTGAGCTTTATGTTACATAATCGAGAGAGAAAGAAACGATTATTTCAGCAATTTATTTATATACACACTTTTATATACACATCATTATGTAGTCAGAAATTAAGTGAGATTAGACAAGATGGGGTCCGTTGAGTGAAGGTTTGTTGAGGGAGATTCGACGGAATTGACAAAGTACATAATGTGAAAAAGAGCGTCAGCTCTTCGACAAACGCGACTCGGGTATGCGTCATTAACCGTGAATCGAGGTCGATGCGTGTGCGTGCAACGCAAGCGACGGCTTCCCTCAGTGCGCAGTACAGCGAGACAGCTGACCGATGTGACGGACGCTTGCACTTTGGCGTCATCGCGTACGCTTGTACTCAGTTTGCACTGAGCGTGCTGTGTCCGCGACGTTTTCACAACAATATTGGATCGAACGAACGGTGAGTGTGGCGATAAGGAAATCCATTGCCCTCGGATAAAGAAAAACCTGATTTCTCTTGCCTTTTGCTTTACAAACGCGCGCACAATGGTTATTACTCGTTATCAGTGTGCATCGCGTTTCGCAGGGTTCTAATGAGCGAATCTAAATATACGCGATATCTAGGAGTACGCAAATCGATATCATTGTTATAACAACGAGCGCGTTTTTACTGTTCGATACTATTGGTATTGTTTTTAGCTTCCGTTTGCGTGTGAGCGATAAATACAAAACACGATTTATCGTGTTGTGAGATTCTTTTATCAATAACTGGGCGACAGAAGTAATTTCTTGAACGTAGGAGAATTGTCTCTCCCTCGCGTATTCGCAAACAGTAATGTTTTTCGCTCGAAATTCGAATACACTGTGTCGCTTACTTGGTTTTTAACGATTTTGAAAATGTTAGGTGGGTCAGACTCATCTTTCGACACATTTATTTTTACTAATAATACAATGTCGTGTGATATATGTACAAGAATAACGACTCAATTTTAAATGTCCAAATAACGAGAAAAAGTGATTCAATCGTATTTTTCAAACAGTTTTCAGAAAACTACATTAGAGCATTTGCTCTACATCTCGCGATCATGGAACAAGTGATCGCTCTGAGCACGCAAAATCCACTATCTTTACTCGTTAAGTTTGGCATGATGGCTTGGAATAACAGTTGCGGAATCGAAAACTGTTCCGGTCATGGAGAATGTCATAACGGGACTTGTCTATGCGAGGTAAGGCTGTTTGTTTTTGGCTAGGTCTTTGTTTTTTTTTTTTTTTTTTTTTTTTTTTTTTTTTT